>JARLTB010000315.1:5000-180000 GCA_030141615.1 Unio pictorum
AATATTGGCATCGTTAGATTAAGACGAAGGCTTATCGCCCCTGATTGTCAGGCCAATCCAAGTACGTTTGAGTGTTCATGCCAATACCAGATACAAAGATCTCGGTATTCTAATCATTTAAGAGTCATACACATTATTGGACTTTAAATGTGATCTCCGTGTAAGTACAATTATTTGCATAGTGTCACTGTGTGTGTGTGTGTGTGTGTGTGTGTGTGTGTGTGTGTGTGTGTGTGTGTCTGTGTGTGTATTTGTGTGTGTCGGGTATCTGATGATGTGTAAATCTTATATAATCGCTCCAGTTGCAACAAGTAGTCGAGTGGTTCAAAGCTTCAAAGCGCTCACAGTTACGGATCACTGCAATCTCACCTCTGTCTGCGTGGGTTTGAGTCTTGGGTTCGACCAATATGGGTATGTGAGAAAGCTTACCAATAGCTTCTCCTGGGTCGGATGTTCTTTCCGCACCTTTCCTTTGTTCTGCCTCCACCATTCTTACTGACCGTCATTTATAGCCTATGGTTTTATGAACAAAGAAGTTAAACCCTGTAACAACAACAACATAGTCACTTGCAATACGTGCAAGAAAAAAGCGCACACGTTTGCAAAGCTAAATTTCCGACATCAGACAATCAGTAGCATCTAAATTGAAGTACGTTCCTCTTAATTGCCGTCTCCAGCCTTTAGAAGCTTACTTGCGAGTAACAATTACAGCTAAAGTTTCTACTTATGAATTGTACATAAATCTGGCTAGTTTTTCAGAATGTTCTCCTTCTCTTCAATATTTTTTATAAGTCAGTAGTAGGTTTGTTAACATGTCACAAAACTTGTGTATAGGGCACCGACGTGTATAGACTAATAAAAAATCCAAGTAAAAAAAATCAACATTGCTTTATAGCAAATTTATGTTTTATTTATTTAATGCATTATATTGTAAGAACATTTGTTCACGAGGTCCTGATTGACCGAGTGGTCTAAAGATACGGATCACTTCCATATCACCTCTGTCTACGTGAGTTCGAGTCTCAGATTCGGCTAATGGGGGTATGTGAGAAAGATTATCGTGAGTCGGTTGTTCATTCCGTGGGTTTTCCCGTTTATTTTCTCAATCATAATTACTTCCCGCCATCAATAGCCTATCATGTTCTGAAAAATGGCGTTAAACCTTACAACAACCGCAACATTTATTCACACGTTCTTAGGCGCTTATGTCCTGCGAGCATTTGTCTGCGCACTTATTTCTTCGCACATTGGTCTTGCGCGCTCTTGTAGGGTCACAGGTCAGCAGCATTTACCGATGTGTACAAAATTTGCAGCGCAGAATCACGTTTTCATCCAATCATGTAGCAGAAAAATCGGTCAGTTAACACACACACACACACACACACACACACACACATATATATATTTGAAAGTAGCGAATCATTTCAACATCTGTTGTTGTTGTTGTTGTTGTTGTTGTAGGGTTTAACTCTATTTTTCAGCACAAAATATACTATACATGGCGGCCAATATAAATGGTGGAAGGCGAAACCTGGGAAAACTCCAAAAAGAACCACCGACCCACGAGAAGCTACTAGCAAGTTTTCTCACACAATCACAATGGTTCTACATGTGTAAAGAGCAATCAGATATACTACATCCTGGTTGTGTAATATCGGGTGTACAACAAATCAGAAACGTCCTACCAGCGCAGATCACCGTATATATCCTACTTACATCGCTTGAATCTAACCTAACATAGCTTCACTATTTGCTGTTAGCAGAGTGTGTATTCTTAAATAGCCAATGTCTGATTTGTATTTGTGTAGTCCGTTAGAACATCAAAATTAAAGAAATAGTATCATCTCTTGTTGATTTTACTAAACGCATGTGTTAATGTAAGCAAACAGTTTTTGGTACATAGTGTATGATGTGTTTTTAAAATCTATATTAAGTAAATCTTCGATACGATTGCACTAGAAAGACAAAGTTGTATTTTGTGTGACAACTTCATGTGTTTAAATGCTGCATCTGACATACTTGTTCCACCATCTATCGGATAAGCTATATACATACATACATACATACATACATACATACATACATACATACATACATACATACATACATACATACATACATACATACATACATACATACATACATACATACATACATACATACATACACTTTAAAAGTAACATGGCATCTAAAGTGATGGCATAAAGCAATTTGATATACCAATGCTATTAGTATATCAAATTGTGATCCGCAATAATAAGCATATAAAATCGACCGTCTGCAGTGGATTTTAGATCAATGTCGAATTTCCACACATTGATCATTAGTGACGCATGAAAATAATAATAAAAAGTATTAATAATGCTTGTTTTCTAAATGAATTTAATACGATAGACATCTTCATCACAATACATTCTGATTTATGTTCCTCCTCCCTCCTTATGCATAACTGACAATCTACAAAGAAATGTTGAGTGAGAGATAAAAGGAAATTGTGCTGGGTTTAAAGCTAGAAATATAAATTTCGCCAAGTAACCTACAATAACATGGTTCGTCGTAAAGATATGTGTACAAAATGAGAACGTTAGTATATATTTATATTGGAATTTATTTAATTTTGAGGGGAAAACTAGTGTTGACTTGCATTTAAGAGAAGCACTGCAAGTGTAAATGTCGTTTTTGTCCCAAGCTTGGCACAACGCATGCAACAGCAACCTAATTAAATAATACCTAGTCCAGATATCAACTAGACGTTCATAACGAAGTAACCTCCCGACGATTGTGACTAATCAGGAATATAAAGTTTTTTTTTTTTGCATTCTTGACCATCTCTTTAGAACTGAAGGCATGGCAAAATTGATGACTGGTTTGTGACAATTGCACGGGTGATAGAAATTCAATATTGTACCTTCAGAATTATGTTAGCGACGTTATGTCTGTGCGAATAAGTACAGTACTTTCAGAAATAACTTCCGGCGCTTTCGATTTGTTATGACAATGTGCCGGTAAATCTCAAATGTCTTATACATATAAATGATATGGACAGAAGCCAATGCCGTTTGACCAGACGCATCAAACCTTTACATGTTCTGGCTCACATCTTCTGTACTCTTATATTATGCCCCATATATTTTAAAAATGTGTGAGAGTTCGTTGAAAGACAAAACGTGTGCACATTAAAATGAGATGGTAGTTTCTAGCAGGTGTCAAAAAGATTAGAAATGGTGCTTGAGATGCCAAATTACAGAATCAAGACTTAAAGATCATGCATTAGAGAACCTTTGTATTCCATGTGTTCACTGAGATCACAACCTTGTCATAGTTTGGGCATATTTTATCGTCATTATTATATAGAGAGGTTGAGGTGTTACAGCCATTGATGGCGTGGATATTTGTTGTAATGCATATTTGTTGTAGTGCATACTGGGGTTACGGTTACAACTCGCTCGTCTCAGGGACGTGTTAATGACATTGGACATTGTTTGGCGCATTGATTATAACACGAAGTTTCTTTGGTCACCTTGATAATGTTAGGGGAAATCACTCGAGTCCCTACTTTATGGTAAAGACACTGTTTTTCCTTACCATAACGCAAGAATGAAGTTGCGCTTTTCGGAGAAACAAATAACGCATAACACTCACTCCGAGGCAACAATATCCATCTTTTGAGACCAGTTAGTTTTGCTCCACTCGGCTTGAATATCATCTCTGCCGTCCCCTCTAGTTGTTGTATTTCATTTATTTCGGTGTTAAGCGTTGATTAATCCTAAGACAAAACATTTTCGGGGTCACCCACATCGGTCATTCTAATTTATTCTGCCATGTCTAGCTATTATCTTAGAGAAATGATACGTTAGCTACACTATGGACACACATGTTCAATGTCCAAATACATTTTCTTTGCCACGCGCACAAGGTGAAGGGGAGTCGATGCACCATCGATATGACTAATAACCCAAACAACGTAAAATATTATTAAATGCGAAACAAACATTTAGATAATACATGTTTTTTTAAAGAAGAATATCTATATAATCTGCCCTAAAAGTTATTTGGACATCACCAACTTCAAGCAATGAATTGCGCCAGTTTATAAAACGTCACCTTTATCAAAGTCTTTAAAACCATTTCCACCAACTAACTGGTTCTAATGTTTACACATTCGCTAGAAGCTACTTAATATATAGGAGTGTTTAATAATTCACAGTGTTTATATTAATATCAGATAATCTTATGAATTCAGAGAATTTCAATTTTTCGTCCAAAACGCGTTTGACTTATACAACAATTTCTCCCTATTCCAGTATACAGATATAAATTAAAGAATAATGCTATTTTAAGCTTGCTACATTTATGTTTTACAGGGAAATATTAAGTTATATTTATCACACACAAAAAACATTGACGCAATCATTAATGAACAAAAATACTAACGAAGCCGATATTCAGTTATGTTGTAATTATAGCATGAATCTTACTAAGAAACTTTTAACGTAGAGTAAATGAAAAGAATTGTTTTCACTGTTGAATATAAATGAGGTTTGCATTTAAAATGGGAAGAAGAAAAAACTTATTTTTTTAAAATTCCCAAATAGAAAATTATCCAATCTCTTAGCAACAATCCATCAATGAGTTATAACAAATGAATGTACATTAATGAACAATAAACCCATAAGTCTAAAATGTACGTTGTTTTTCTTGGTCCTTATGACATTGCCAACATTTTAGCGAATATCAATATACAAAATCATTTTTATTCATTATATGGTTTATCGTTATATCTTACAATAATCTACATATAGTATAAAAATAATACGTTTAATATGATTGAAGTACAAAATATTAAAGGAAATTTGTGGATACTGAAAGTAATTGTGCAGTTTTGTTAGCATTATGCAAAGTTTTCCCCATATAAATATCAATTTCTTTAACAATAAAAAGGTTTAAGCACAATCTCTTAAACCATTTTCAGGGACCGCAATAATGGTGATGTACGTTGCACGTATGCGAAACTCAACTGGATTGTGATGGGTAAACTCATGCCAATGGCAGGACATTATTGTCATTCGTTTCATTTCCACTAACGACATCTGGCAGTTGACATCGTTGACATATTTTCCTTGTTTTTCTTCTTTGCAAATGCCATCTCATGTTATTACATGTCTATCATGTACTAGGGGCTCATATCCACCCCTCTGTCAAAAAAAAATACTATTGCTGTTCTCGTCAAACAGATGGCTGCATATTCCGAAATCTTCACCTAGACTTTGGTTCAAGCTTATGAAGTTATATGATTTCCACTCTATTTCTCTATGACAAGTAAAATAAATGAAACCGCTGCCAAGATAACGGTGTTGATAAGGTTTTCCGGGAAGAACATTGCTCGTGGACGTTCCTGATTGAATTACTTATCACTGAATCAACCGACGTTTGAATCCCTTACATAGGTAGTAACGGTTCTAATAGCACTATAAAATAAAGTCAAAATGGGACGATATGAATAACGCTTAATTCCAGACAAAGTAAAAGCTCTACCATGATCAATACGAACCGATTTTAAGAAAAAAATCTCGTTAGCTGTTGTTCAAATTTAAAATGACTGTTGTTTTAATCTGCGATAAGAAACCTTATAGACAATATTAGCAATAAAATATTAATTATCAATATTGATCGGATACCTGATACATTATGACAGCTTTCTTTTGCATGCCATAGAAATCTTTAAAGACACGTTCAGGTGAAGAGGTGTGATATAAACATCACATTAAACAATAATTCAGTTTTTTCATATATCAGATAAATCAGATCGTGTATATATTTTCATTTCTTCATATGTTAATGACACGATATCACGGCATAGAACTGTTGAAAATGATTTTCATGCTTTCGATGAACTCATTACAGTTTTAAACGGGTCAGTTAAATATGCATTGCGGTGAAGTAAAATCTGTTTACAGACATTCACATGCAGAAATATTGTTCACATCTCTGTTGTGTGCACGGTGGCACTGTCAGCGAAATCAAGGCTGTAACTGACTATTCAAGGGATTAATTTCAACCGATTTTGGCTCCATCTTGGATGTGCTAAAGTTTCAATACAAATTTTACTTCTAAAGGTGATTTTATAGCAGTATTTTTCTGGTATATTCTTCAAATTGGGTATAATGTTTAAAAATCCCATACACCCTCCTACGAATCCACCAGAAATTGCATTGTCTAGATTTACATACCGATATTTCAAGATTGTCTGGCCCTCGTCTCATGTATAGTATTGTTACACTATGGTTACATATTTACGTCTAGTTTGTTTATTTACGTAATCGCTGTTTTCATTGCTAACAATCTATGTTAATTGTTCATTGTTCAGTGTCTGTGTATGGTTAAACTGTCCACATTAAAACTCTACGAGGGCAAATGAAAGTAAGACCAAGCCAGATTGTCACGGAATTGAACGAAATGGTGATTAGTGTTCTACTTATGAAGGCCATAAAGACAACACTCACCAAAATGTAGATTATTTAATTACATTATTATGGGAAATTATAAAAAAAAATATTGCGTATAGTAAAAACCAAGATTCCAGTTAAACCGTTCTTCAATGTTACTGTTCACATAGTTCTTAACAGCACCTTATATTTCACTGATACTTTTTCATTATTATTCACCGAGTTTCCACGTCTTCCAACGGTGTCTTCACTGATTGGTACGCCCTCCAAATGTAATGTATTTCGTGTGGGTGGGGATCGCGCATTCCAACGTTCTTAGGATGTCTCTGACTTTTCCGCCGTTGTGACATGAATCCATGGCCAGTACAAAAACCTTTCTAAAGTCTCTCAACCAGACGTTAATGTTCCAGGGTTAGAAGCGACAATGAATGCATGACAATGAAAATATGAAATAGTTATGTTACAGCTGATCCGTGTAAATAGCTTAAAGCAAAATAGCACACTATAGTCAGCGTACTAGCGTTGCATATGTGAATATGAATTACAGTCAATATGTTTGATAAACACAAGAGTATGTAGGGTATAAACAAAGAAATATGTAAGTTGTGAAAAACAATGTAGTAGAATGAATTGTAATGACAAAAATACAATCGTCAAAAATAACTCTCATTCTATATAAACATAAGAAAAATGGGATAGGAAACATGTATCCACACTCCCATGTATAGGTCGCGGTTGTGGATACTTACAACACTTTTTCCGACATTACTCAAAATGCTAAATGAAAGAAATATAGAATTATAACTAAAGAGAGGATTAACCGTCAAATAAGATGTTAGCAACATAGACGATTTCTCGACTTGGTTGCTGACAGATTTTTTCCCGGCCATTTCTTATAACTTGCTTATAGAAGTTTCACAAATAATTTTATAATTCATAACGAACTCAACATAGTAAGTTAACTCCAGCTGTAACAGCAGCAAAAAGCTTAACATCAACAGCCAAATAATCACTTGAAAGAGGCCATCTCTGCTGTCGGTATTGCTGTCAATAGCCAGAATTCGTCATTCCTTTAGAAGCGTTGTAACATTGACAGCTAAATCTAACTGTGCCATCTTTCTCCTGCAGTCTCTCCTATGAAATGAATAACTCTGTCATTACAATATTGATTCGGTGCTATTATGTCAATTTACGATAACGATAACAATACTATAATCAGGGAAGATTACTCTATCATTACTGCATTCATTATTTTATCACAAGCATGCACAGAGACACCTATGTTTCGAGGATATGAATATTACTGCCTAATTTGTTTTAAAATTGCTCTCTATGTTTAGAAGATAGGGTTTTCTGTGTAGAAGACAATCATAAAAGGAAGGGAAGAACTGTTTTGTTTAATAGTATAGCTGACAAAACTATATTATACTTGTTATAGTTTTATTATATATTATTATTTATAGTTTAACGTCATTTTTCAGCAGGCGAACAGTCTATTTGGCGAAGGAAGAACCCGGTATAATCATGGTAAGAACCAGCGACACATTGGCATAACTTAAGACTAGAACTGAAGCGGTCAGAGGGTATATTGCAGTGATCGGTAAAAGCGAGCACTTTAGACCAGTCGGCCTTGCCGGATGGTGGTAGTGGTGGTGGTGGTGGGTGGGTGGGGGAAACTAAATATTCTTGTTCTTACAATGTGATAATGTTAATTCGTCACAGGCAGTGTGATAATACATTATATCTAAATAAAATTAGATTAGCATGCTTGAGTAAGCAAATTATTGGATTCATTTACTCGCATATACATTTGCCAGGTATGGAAGAGTTCATAAGATCGATACGAAGGTTTTCATATGTGATTTCTCAAACCTATTGTCTATCTTAAAATGGCATTACGCAATAATCAATTATAAATAATCAAACCGTACCGTATAATTAAATTAAATTTATACAATATTAATAATTTAAAAATTCCTCCAGATTAGAGATGGATCTATGTTAATGACAATAATAATGCACCTAAACATAACACATTTAGAGAAACAAAACGGCTGATACGTTATGTTACATTATCTTTAGACAGCTGGAACATCTGAATACCAGGATAGATGTTTTTATCAGAAAAAATTCAGTTGGTCTCCTACTATGAAACATTCGGATGGACTTTTTAATTTCGTAAGAAAACATGGGTCTAACATATGAAAGAATATTTAACGAATATTTAAATTGAATCAAGTTATTTGATCTTGCACTGTTTGTATTTCCCAAGAAGTTAAAAGCAAATGCTAATACGTTCGAAATTAATTTCCGAACTAAAGACACAAACTAAATAGTATTGGTATATACATCTAGTCAAGTGGTGATATTGCCGTAATTTATTCAAACAATTAGACCACGACATCTAGAAATAGGGAATAAGTTAATGTCAAAGCGAAAGAAGATAAGATACTGAGATAATCTCAGATTTTGTTGAAGCGACCACTTTCAATACATTGATCAAATCCATGTCCTTAGAAGATGTTAACAAAAATCAATAATTTACAAGTTCTAAAATGATTACCATGTTTAGTGTTTACATGTGGGCTAGTTAACCAGAGGTAAAAATTAACCATAAATCATTAGTTTGTAACTGAGGAGAGACCTGGAAAACACAGTCTTGTTCAGTCAGTTTGCCACGGATTGTTTGATAGCTTTGGAGTTACGACTCGTTAGAGGATGTCGGAAGGCTGTTTGGTCATAAACGATCAGTACAATCTCAATTTTCTCCGGGGCTTTTAGGGTCTCGCGCTCGGGAAATGTGAGAATGTGTGATAACTTGCTGAGAGAGAGAGAGAGAGAGAGAGAGAGAGAGAGAGAGAGAGAGAGAGAGAGAGAGAGAGAGAGAGCGTGTCTGAAAACTAAACTTACATTTCGGAACTAGTCGATTAAAGGGGGTTTTAATTTCGTTAATGATAAAAACCTGTGATTTTGTCTTTAATAATATTTAAAATGATGAAAAACATTTTATTGCATTAATGCTAAAAATGAAATACACATACATGTATTTTAGTTATGTAGATTCTATAACTTTGACATGAAGGAAAACGAAAGATGGAAGATTTCCTAACAATGATTAAGAAGCAAACAATTGAAGCATACCTCGAAAATAAAATTCTAAGTACACGTACAAGTTGTACAGCAAACATGAAAAAGTCATATCACCAATTTGCGAAGATTTAAGTATCAAACATCTTTACAAATGACCCATTTAACTGGCACACCTGTTCAGAATAGATTTCAAATGGTTGAGAAACTAATATAGTTAAAGCGTTTATATCAAGTTGATTTTTCCAAATTATCCAAAGTTAGTTTATTAACGAAAACACGCAAATATGCGCAAATAGTCCGCTAACCAAAAAGTATTGACGAGTCCTGGGTAAAATAAATCTTTATAAATTATATAAAGCTGAAACGATAACAATGTATTGTACACGGCTTTATGTTGAATACGTTTTACTTATAATCATGTTACCATAGTAATCATATCAATAAATTACGATATGATTAACAATCAAAATTCCCTTGATAATAATCATAAATGATGATAATGACGATAAAACACAGAGAAAGAAAAAAAGAAACAAGGAACAAAAAAAACAAAAGAAAGAAAGAAAGGATGAAAGGAAGGAAGAAAGAACAACAAGATGATGATGATGATGATGATGATGATGATGATGATGATGATGATGATATAGTAGTAGTAGCAGTAGTAATAATATTAGTAGTTGTAGAAGAAGTAGAAAAAGAAAAAAAGAAGAAAAATATGAAGGACTTCGCTGATTGAAGTTATGGTGACGATATTTTATCTTTTCATACTACTATTTCCTTTGTGATCATTATTATCAGCAATATCACTGTCATTGCCATGCACATCTAACCCGCCACATGATAATTACATAGACACATAAATATCTAGACATATCTTACACAGCATAAACACGAGTACCAATTAATTAGTACACCGTTCAGAACATATACGCGTATAAATTATTTTAAATTAATGTGTAAAACTTAACAAGTGAACAAAGTCCAAAAATGTCGGTGATTGTATTTGCATGTAAAGTTATGGTTCTGAATATTTAACTATTTAGTATTGTACTAAGCGATAGCCTTTATTAAAAAAAGACTGGACTATGACATACAATAAGCATGGATTCGATGATCCAACGTTGTGTATTATATAATATAGCTGACTGAATATTTGAAACACCGGGCACAGGTTAAATAAAGTGTCAAAACCTTGCAAGAAACCATTACACGATAAATAATTCCTCTTTGACTCATAAACTGCCATTTAAATGTTTTATTATATGCAGTCCAGATACTATACGACTGTACCGTTTAAAAACAGGCGTGTGTGAAATTTAGAATAACCTTATAATGAGACATGCAGAACCGTCACATTATACTGGCTATTTCAGGCAAAATCAATGTCCAACAGCAAATTTCAGATGCATCATATTTATTTTTTACATTGCAGATTAGGGACAATGCATGAACAAATACATGAATATATAACAATATTTGCTAAAGATAGCCTTTGTATGTATTTGTAGATTAGACTTGTTCAGATGCAGGTAAAGAAGAAGGTAGAGAGCCAGGATTGTCATGTAATGTACATTTCACATTGACGCAATGTAAACCGAATACAGCTTACAATGCAGGCTCGAGTTTTAAGTGTAACGATACTGCTGGATGGTTAACAAGACACAGCTTAATATAACTGTTGGAGCCTTAATTGTAAACTGTATTATGTTCTTTCACGGCCGCCACGTTTACATCACACCATAATGTTTGCACACAAAGGGGAACTTGTATGCGAGTTGATATAAAGGTTGTGATTGAATATACAACATTATTGTAAGTAATCAATATATTTTAAAACCACGAATATTATAGTGTATATTATAGTGAAGTATACTGAAATACATGATATTGTATGCAGAAAATATATTATAGTCCTTTCTTAGTATTACCTCTATATAGAAACCTAACTGTTACAATGTAAAGTTGATATTGGGAGAAGCTGTTTCCATAGTCATACTTTATCCTATTAAAATGAGACCATTACGAAAGTTTGATTGCTGTGTTACCATCGGATTGTGTCGTTAAAAGTTTGTCAAGTTTAACGTTGATAAATCGATTGTCAATATGCTTATCAAAAATAAGCGATCACTAATTAGAGGTTGAACAATTAAAAACAAACATTGAGAAAAGGCAAAACTAAATTAAAATAGTATCATAATTTACAAAATGGCATTATGCTATCGTATTAAATTCAATTTGAGAACATGCAAAGCCTTTCAAACACTCACAATTATGTTTTACAATGTAGATAGCTTGATATCTGATTCAATTTCAATAAGTGTAAAATAAAATAAAAACTAACGAACGGATTTGGTTCTATGTCATTCGTTGGCATGTTTGTATTTCATTCACAGCTAAACACTTTATGCATGTCTTGGCAAACGCCAAAATGTTTCCAAATGTCACTGGAGCCGTGTTAAACTTTGCACATCACTCATTTACCTCTTTACAAAATGGAATATCTCTTCCTCCAATTTGCGCACACAGACACTGAATGTAGACTTTTAGCAGGTACAAGTATAGCAAATGTTCACGAGCTACATTGGCATGATATTGTGGTCACTCGTCTCATCTCCCCAGATGCCATCTGACAGATGTCATCTCTTGTTTTCACCTTGCAGATTTCAGATGGCCGTAGTCTACGAGGGTCTGAGTCCTCACACGCACCTAGACATAGATCGCTGCTATCTTCTTGATACAGACCACTACAGTTGCCGTAGACATAGCCTAACATCGGAGTTGAACTGTGAAACGTGCATCCTCCTGACATGATGTCTGCAGCTGTATTATTTGCAGAAGATCGTGACAAGGGAGAAAATTTTGGTTTATTCCGAAACCAAAATTTGGCTATATCGGATATAACATTACGCTTCTGACGTTCGTTGTACTTCACTTGAAGATCGTTTCCTTTCGCTAGCAATTTGGCATCAGATATAGGAAAGATTGGCAGATCTAGTTGAACGAATATATTTGATGAATTGCAACCTTTCTCGTATAGATCTTGACTGAGACGGACAGCATCCCGCCGATTCAACTTTGCGTACGTCTTGTAGCCTTTGACCGGTGTTATAGCTTCACAAGGCTCTCCTGTCCAAGCACCAAGACAAAACAAAGGAAAAGCTATTGGAAGCATAGCGTAGAGAAGATTTGTCCTAAGAGACATCGCTCATAGATTTTCTTGAAAGACTAACAGTGCTATCAGGTCCCTTGTAGTCATTGAAATACCTGAAACATTTGAACCCTTATATAGCTAGCCGTAAATATGTTTACATCAGCAAGAAGAAAGAAACGTGGTGCAAAATAGGGTGCAGCTTCATTTCAGACAAGAAAAATTCCTGCCATGTGTGGAAGCACTAGCAAGCGCAGCATAAGTTATTATGAATGGAAATGACTTTTTTGTTTTTAATTGTACCGGTACATAATACATTATAGATACAGATTTACTGCCAAAATCAATAACCACTGCTGCTTCAAACGAAAATATGAGCGGCAGCAACCTTTCATGTTGTGTGCACGCTAACAAAAAGTGTAATGCCTCAGACACTGGAAGGCTTCAAGAAAATAGATTTTCTTTTTCACGGTGTCAATCCGGTCTTTCAGAATCTTGATACTGTTATTTGTGCTTTGCTCTTAAAAAGAGTAACAGAAAAGAGTGAATATATCAAGCTTTGTACAATTTAACAAAGAATTGTTTTCCCAAGAATACAAAGAGACAAATGAGGAGAAAGAATAAACTTACAGTAATGCGAATTAAGTCCAAAACTAATCAAAATTTCAATACACAAGTCCTAGTAATAAATAGTCCTAGCATCTACTTACTCAGATATATATATATATATATATATATATATATATATATATATATATATATATATATATATATATATATATATATATATATATATATATATATATATAAAGACATATGGAACCGACAAATACTAAGTAGTGTAGTAAATTAAAATGAAGTCGATAAATTGTAAAATGGGAATGCACATTCCACAGTAAAACATTGTATATTGCTTCGCATGAAACGCTCTACAATTAAAGCAATTTATCATATAATTTAGATATCAAACGTTAAGTGGGTTTGCCAATTATTCTTCTAAGCATCGGTACTGTTTTAGCAGTATTTGTAATGCATATATTGCTCAATCATTTCCAGAAATCAACCGTATGTGAAGATATACTAAATAGCTAAGTTATCAGATTATGTTGCAATTATTTATCCTTTTTCAAACCAATCGGTTTATAAAGGCAGTGCTGCAGTCATGAATTGTTATTAAATGTTCCTATAAATATATGTGAAGAACTGTCCTTTGAATTCATAATATATATATATATATATATATATATATATATATATATATATATATATATATATATATATATATATATATATATAACAAAGCACCAAGTGTCCCTTCCATTTAGATTTGGAGTTTTCTGCAAGCAAAGATAAATATTAATCGTTGGATCGTTGCAGGATTGTTCTGCAAGTGACTGATTACAGGAAAACTAAAACGTGCTTCATTATCATTTACGGAATGTCACCCGGTACGGTAAAAAAAGAATTAAATCATTTGAAGACCTTTATGTCACACAATCTACTTTGATTTAACAATTTCATTTTTAAACTCATCGACATGGTGATGGCGAATGATATGTTACATCCTGCAAGATTATTTGATAAAGTAGCTGTTTTACATCTTCCTCAAAAATGTTTTTTAAAGGGAGTATATCATGAACTGTGATTGTATGTCTCTTCTACCTAACGGCTAACAGTGTTTGGTTCAAGTAGAATCCTTACATATGCAACGTGTGCTGCACATTTAGAACAGCCATAATTGACAATAACTTCAACTAGATTCTACAATTACATAATTATATCATTTCGAAAACATCATGGTATTGCTCCTGGATGCATGCAGTTTTAGTGTCCGTTAAGTATACAGTAGTTGATTATTACAGACACAGTTGAGATATTAAACGTCTCCAAACTCTCTTCTCTAAGACAAATCTATAACAATTTTCATTTTACACATATTATATTTTGCATATAGTATCTCATTCGAACTTTGAAGCAATGTCTCGACATGATGTTTCAAATCGAAACAGTTAAATCGGAATCTTATAAAGGTCACGCTTTATTACTATTAAGGTGAAATGTAACACTCCATGCAAAAATAGAATTTCGCTAGGCTGCAATTCTCTGAACTACCTTCTTTACAAAGACCATGCGTTATTTATCAAATGATATTTCAGAAATCGAGCATTCCGAATTTTATCCCTTATAAAACTCACCAGTGATCAATGTCCAGTTCACTTGTATAATTTTATTAATACCAACAACTAATGAGTAAGGAAAATATTATCGGACAAACAGATTTGATTTCCTGTTCAAATCTGTATTATTAAACATATTGAGGTGGTCACATTTCATATCAGATCTCTTCCAAACAACCGTTCAAAAAAGTTACATTCATGTTGAAATGCAGACCATTCCTAGATTCTGACGAAGATGAACAGACCTCATTCTCCACCTACGGTGAGAGTTAATATTATTTCTATCTTGTAATATAAATAATTATTTTCACTTTATGACGCTATTTAATCACATCAAGCTTCTTATGCGTTAGAGAATAATTGGCACGAGTATGATCGTACAAGATTAATTTTAAATCTTGACGTTTTTGTAAGAATTCTTCTTGCTATGACTAAGTCACAACTGTACGTCTAGGCCCAACTCAACCATTGTGAGATTAAGCTGCGAAACGTACACAAGTTTCCTATATTGGTGATGTTTTAATAGGTAACAAAATTCCTTCTGACCACATTGCACAAATGCTCTCTCTCTCTCTCTCTCTCTCTCTCTCTCTCTCTCTCTCTCTCTCTCTCTCTCTCTCTCTCATACACATAATTATGCCAACCAATCACACTTACGTACATATTACTTTACAAAAAAATTGCATCGAAAGAGACAGCATATAGTTCTTATTTTGTCTTTATAAACCAATGGCGCCCCATGCCTTTGTAAATATGCAATTTATAAGCATGCATATTCCAGAATGACAGATGAAAACGTTTTAGAAAATGTACTAGTTCTGTCTATAGTGCAATGCTATTAAATTGCAAAACGAAAGAGTGATCCATCGTCGTCTGTTTTGCTCTGATATGACTTTAAATTTATGTGTTGAGGCAAACATTTCAGTTCTTTGTGTGATTGGCCTCTGTTTCAAGCATGATTCAGAAATATAAGCAGCTGAAAGTATTATGTTTGATAGCTTGTCTTGTAAAGTATGTATTAACACGTAAAGTTTATGTTAATGAATAATGAACAAAACGTATACAACTTAAACGCTATAATTTGTAACTTTTTATTTCCATGCGCATTTAAATCACATGTTATAAGCATGTTAAATTATATTTAGGTTCCTATATGAGAACAATTTTGGCGAAGAGTTAACTTTAGAATTTAGAATATATAAGTCATGCACTGCAGTGCACCAAACGATCTTTGTTCTGTCTACACATGCAAGGTTTCGTTTTGCTGCAGCATTATGTTTATGCGGCATTCAGCATAACGTAGAGCAAAACTATCGATAAAGTGACGATCTCATTTAAAACTCTCAGTCTAGTTGGAATGACTTGAGACTAGCGAAACGTGTTTTTCTTTATAGTTACATTTTTACAACAGCCTCTCTTCTTCAATTCATACACGGAATAGCTAATTCTATATTTAGTTTTGCAAAGCCAGTTACTAATTTCTCATCATCATCAGACACATATAATAATTAAATACTATTTTATTCATTTTCTACGTAACAACCAATTTGACAAAAAGATAACCTCATAATTTACGGTGATGTACTGCAATGCACGAAACGCTCTTAGTGCTGCATCAACCTGCAAAGCTTCTTATTGCTGAAACATTTGTGCCAACCAGGTGTAGCTACGTAGAGCAAAACTAAGGAGCACGTAACAATCTCATTTAAAACTGCCTATCTGCATCACAGAAATAACGTGGTTCTTACGAAAAGTGTTACTTCCTTTTATTTACCATTTTACTGCCGACTCTCCTCATACACGGCATGGCAAATGATAAATGTAATGCTGCAAGGCAAATTTATTAAAATGAATGTCTCATCATTGTCCAAAATCTTATCAAACTGAATACTTCTTTCTTAAAAAAATATGAAGTTCAAGTATCGTCAGTTATCGATATTCATATTACCAGTGCATTTTTTTAAAAAAAATCCGTATTTTCCAAAACAGGGAATCTATGTTATAATAGCAGACCCGAACCTAAAAAGCTAACGTTTAAAAATGTCGAGGAGTCACCTGTAATTTACGATATATATATATATATATATATATATATATATATATATATATATATATATATATATATATATATATATATATATATACAAACACTCACTTACACATACACACACACACACACACACACATATTGTTACGAGCTTAGGCTCGAATAAACAGTAACATAGAAAGAGTGAAAATAACAAGCTTGTAAAAATTTAATAAACAATTTAATGAGCACAAATATTTTCCAGAAAAGAAAAATAATCTTACGGTTTTAAGAATCAATTCCAAAATTAATCCAAAAATAATTCAAAATATAATCAACTAGAGAAATTGCAAAAGTCCTGGTAATAAAATGTCCAAATAAGTCCCAGTTCGAAACTTAGTGAAGCATCCAAGATGGAAGACGATGTAATGTGATGAAGTCAGTTCTGGTCTTATGAAATTCAATAAGCACAATTATTTTCCAGATAAATAACAAAATGAATTCTCTTGATCCAAAGGAATTAAAATAATTTCCAATGCAAGGTAAAATAAAATAACTCAAAACGACACAACTTAATATTCTAACAGCCCAACTTCTACTAAATAGTTCGCTTCAAAACATAATTTATATACCTGTTGTTACGTAAACAAGGAAGGGGGTCACATGATCTTCTAGAATCTTTTAAAACAAATTTACGTTCAAAAATGCTCGTACACACCGTATGACCCAACTAAAAATAGAAGGATGTTTATAACAAAGCTCCATAATGTCCTTGGAATATACCAATCATTATAAAATCTTGTTTACAACTCTGAAGCCAGGTCAACACCTGGTGTTTATTCTCAGAGTACAGGTCATCCCACTTTCTAAAACAAATATCTCCCAATGAATGAATCTTAAACTTAAAATGTCAAATTTGAAACTGGCAAATAAACAATTAAAATAAAAAAATAAATGACTTTAATCAAATATACTTAACAAGATAGATAGATAGATAGATAGATAGATAGATAGATAGATAGATAGATAGATGGATAGATAGATAGATAGATTATAATAATAATAATAATAATAATAATAATGTTGAAACAAAATATCAGGTGCATTTCTAAACTTACATATCAGTGATTAAATATTGCCGTGCAAGTAACATCAGGTAGCATGTAGGGAATTATAGCCTTCGACTATAGTTTAATGATTGAGTTATACCCGCTCTCCCGCGTCTTGCCTCACGGCGCGGCCACATTGCTTTTGGATTATTGAAATTTATCCACATCCGCAGGTCCTGTCATGTAACGTCATTTACTACTTCACTATCGACCCGTAATGTGTCAATAAATTCACGGATTTAAATTAACTTTGAAATTAGGCTTGTCATTGGAAAGAACCATGCAACGTTTGATTTCATCCATTTTCTGACTGTATCTGCATGCAAATATAATTCTTGATATTTGTTAGATTCGTAAGTACATAGTGATGACTCAGTGGCATATTGTGGTATATTTAATTTGATTGTTCTAAGTCATTTGAAACAAATCTCCAGGGTAACCTCTTTAAAACTGCTGATGAAATACTAGCAGTTCAAACTTTATTCAATCGTTAAATAATGATTAACTCTTTTTTTAATTTCACAAGCCTGAAATTTAGAAGTATAAATTAAAACTTCACATGATGTTTAATTTACTCACTGATTTGAAAGCAAGGTATTGTTGGTTTCTTTACTCACTGATTTGAAAGCAAGGTATTGTTTCATTTTGTAACTTGATTAGTTTTCAATGCTGTGCTTTGATTTAGTTTCAAGCAAACGTTGTCATGTTATGTTTTGCATATTTATTTGAAGACAAACAAATAACCTATTAAACAAGCATTTCTCGATTCGTGTAAATCAGTGGAGACAAAATTTATTACATGGAAAAAAATGCTTATGGCACAAGGACACAAGCATATTCTTAAATGGGTAGATTGTTCGTATTGTATGATAAACCAATTCCGATAACGTATCTGTTATCAACCTCATCGTCAGCCTGTGCAGTGGTCGTTTTAATGACTAGCACATAACTTTTAATTTAGTAGTTATCCCATCTAACAGCTCCTCGTGCAACTTTACAGATTTCTTGCAAAACTAAGCATCAGTTTTAAACGAAGTCAGAGGCATTATTCGTAGTTCTAACTGGAACGGCATGCCAGCGAGTGTTATTGAACCTAGTTACAAATGTCCATATGATGCCATCAATTACACTGCGAATTTACAAACAGTTATCATGTGACAACAATTACAGTCAGTCTATCCTGAATTCGGAAAAACTAATGTATGAAAGATATGCTTTAAAAACGTTTAAAAGTTATATCCAAGTTTTCATTAAGGAAA
Organism: Unio pictorum; assembly: GCA_030141615.1. Taxonomy (NCBI): domain Eukaryota; kingdom Metazoa; phylum Mollusca; class Bivalvia; order Unionida; family Unionidae; genus Unio; species Unio pictorum. The sequence goes on from JARLTB010000315.1 coordinate 24,256, forward strand.
ACAGTGGGAAATATCTTTCCTTTCCAAGCTGGTCAGTATATCAGCTATATAAAGTAGACATAAGACATAGTTTCTTCACATAATATAAATTAAGGCGTGTTTTTAAAAGTTCAATAGTTTTTATTTTACCAGTTAAATCATCATTATATCGTCTGGTATATAATAACATTATTTTCAATGATATTGTGAAGTGAAAGTTGAATTAAAGTGATACCGGCCATTAAGGTCATATGGTCACTGGTTTGAACCATCACATTTTTATGATGGTCGGTTTCCCGTGGGGAAGGAATGGTGCCACATCCCCACAAGCTTTTAACGCACAGAGTGCGCTAGTTAATTTGACCGTCATGTCATACCACTAAAACAGTGGCTAATGACATGAATGTAAGGCCTTGGGTGAGTGGGAATAGACCCAACACACACTCAACCCTATCAACCAATCGGTGAGGTTCTTACAGATGGAGGTGCGATGGCACCAAATAATAGCGAGAGAAAAATAGTCTTCTCATATCGCTATGTTGATGGGCTCTGGACGAGGAAAAGGAGGAAAAAGTCCCGGAGGTCGGCCAGCGATGTCGTAGATGGATGTCTTTAACGCCCTGGAACGCCCTAGCCATACTTATTTCAAATTCAGTCCAGTTTTACTAATGGACAAAATAAAACCAATAACGTGTCAGCCACATGTGCAATTGAGTCAAATTCTATAAGTTGTAGAATTTTCCTAACACTTATCATACCAATATTACTAGTACATAGTGTACATATTATAAGGACCTAACAAATTTTTAAGCTAAAATGTCTATGAGACATATGTAGTTGTGTCACTCCTAGGTTAGAATAGATTGTAAATTTTGAGATTGTGTTTCAAAAAGATCTTATTAGATTTTCAAAAGAATTTATTCAAAGAGAGTTCTATTTCCAAATGAGAGCTCTATTAAAAATAATGGCAGTGATTGAAGCCCTTAAAAGGGATTTTGTGCAGTTGGGCAGAAGGTACCTCGTCTGTCCTCTAGCTCTGCAATGAAGGCAGCTGTTCCTTCTTCCTCCCTTATTACTCTTGGGAAGTAAATCCTGTGGTGGGAGGCAATGTGCTGCGCACCATCGTAGAGTTGGTAAAGAGGCCGGTCTTCAAAAATCTCGTAGTAAAAGCTCGTCATAAATTTGAGTGCATAGCTCCATTGGGCCATTCTGGGCGGCGATGTTTGTAATGACCTGAATCCAATATAGGTGAGGGCTTTGAGGAAATTTCCTGCTTTCTTTTTATCTTCAAGTAGTGTAGAAAGCCCCAGGTCTTTACATAGTTTTCCCATTGTTTGGTCCTTTGCAGCTTTTTTCATCCTGACGGCCTTTACTGGTGACTTAAACGATGCTTCTTCTTCCGGTGGCGAGTGCGAGGCAGCCTCCAACTTTTTATCCAAGTTTACTGCCAAACTTGGTGACTGCGTAGGGATAGGTGTAGTAGGTGTACTTGTCTTAATTACCTTCCCTTTGTTGCCTTCCCCTTTTTTGGTGGGGGGGAGAGGTGGTGGTGTTTAAGGTTGAAGCTCTAGAATCGGTGAAGTGGCCACGTCCACAACCCCCGTCATAACGTGAGCGTCACGTTGTTGCGATAGCATTGCTATCTGGTCAGGTAGAAGTTGTACTGCATCCTCCTGTACAGGCGCCTTCATTTCTGGTGCTTGAAGGGCAGTTTCCACGTTGACCGTAGGTGGTGGCGGTGGGGTGCTGCTGGCCGGTCGCCGCTGCTTTTTCCCTCTATTTCTCCTGTACTTTGAATTCCCCCTATATTCCTCTTTGTCTTCGTTGTCCCAGACAAGAAGAAGTGTTGTCCTCTTGTTGTCCGCTCGGAGACTCCAATTTGTGGCCTCATTACGCCCTACACCAAAAATGGCGCGAAGGGCTTGTGCGGGTATAACTTCAATCGCTAGCGTACTTAATAAATCCATGTTAGTTCTTGCTCGTTCGCTGCAGACTCAATGATATTGTTCTCAAATTTGTCACAGCTTCTTTGTCGTCATCTTCATATATGAATGATGAAAGAGATCTTACTGTATATTCATTAAATTATATCCACTCGAGTGAAGCTACACGCTATCAAGTCCCACCAAGGAGAGTAGAGCAAACTTTGCGGCCAGGCGACAGCCTCTTATTCCGAATTTGGGATGGGTGTGATGTTTGCATTACATTATACGTTATGCAATGGATTATATTAGTCAATTATTTGTTTCTTTAGAAATAACAAAGGAATCAGTTATTCATTAAAACAACTGTAGAGATTGGAATTTGCATTTAATGATACTATTTTCTAGCTTCCACGGTAATGTATACACTATTTAGATGCATGTCATTGTAACGGTTTGCGTTTCTTCAAGTTTCAATTACAGATAATAAATGTCAGTTTGCGTGGATCAAGAATATTTCAGATTTGCGTGAAATGTAAATGTGAGTAATTATTTCAGTGAAATCGAAATGTATATTTTTTTAAGCACATTGAATGCATGCTGTCAAATAGTGCTGACTGTGACATTTAGTGCCATGGAGTCGTGATAAATTTTGCTACTGCAACAATATATTTGTCAGCACGAAGAGGCGCAGTGGTTGTGTGTGCGCGGGCGTGTGTGTGTGTGTGTGTGTGTTTAGTTTGTGTGTCTGTGTGTATGAGTGTGTGTGTGTGTATGTGTGTCTTTCAAACTAGCCCATGTATTTGTATAAGTTACCATAGCAATCTTTTTAAGTCTGATTTTTAATTCAGAACATACTTGGATATTTTTTACTCACATACATTTCATCTTTTGATCTTTTGTATAATTATCCTTTCCAGGAATGATATAGTAAATATATCAATGACTATTCTTTGATATATTAGTTTATGTAGTTTGTTAATCTATTTTAGGATGAATCTTTAGTTCTTGTTAACTACATTTTTGGCAATGTTTTAATTAGTTTCCATCTACTTTTGGTAATCTGTGTAACTAGTAAAATTAAAGGTAATAGCTGTTTGGACTGGTCCTGGTGTTAGTTTTGATGTCCTTTAAAATTACAGAATTATAAAATTTCTAAACGATATCATGACATTGCACATGCATATAGTTTTTATTTTGTCTTTATAAACCAATGGCGCCCCATCCCTTTGTAAATATGCAATTGATAAGTATACATACCATATTCCAGAATGATCGGTGAAAAGTTGTTATAAAATGTACTAGTCCTGTCTATAGTACAATGCAATTAAAAGTGATCCATCTTCGCCTATTTTGTTCTGATATTAAATTAATGTGTTGATGCAAACATTTCAGTTCTTTGTGTGATTGGCCTCTGTTTCAAGCATGATTCAGACATATAAGCATTTGAAAGTATTATGTTTGATAGCTTGTCTTGTAAAGTATGTATCAACACGTAAAGTTCATGTTAATCAATAATGAAGAAAACTTATATAACTGAAACACTATAATTTGTAACTTTTTATTTCCATACGCATTGTGACTTGTTAAGTATCTGAAAAAATGTAAATAGGATGTGTTTTTTAATAAAAAATGAAATTGATCAATTTGTTCACAGTTTGGTACCAAAAATATCTCTATGAGTTGTTTTTCATAGGTATTTAATCTGGTTATACTGTTTGATATTTTGTCACCAACAATAATGAAAAACAGTTCATCGTTTTCAGTTTTCCATAACATTTACATAACATTTTATTCATTGTCTGCATTATTAACTTTTCATTATTAACAACAGTTTGTAAAATAAATGAATTGTGTGATCATGTTTCAATTATTTCTAGCATTCAAAAACTTTCCTCCATCACAAATGTTACAGTATTTAATAAGTTATATTCAGGTTCCAATTTGATAACTATTTTGGCGAAGTGTTAACTTTAGATTTTAGAATATATAAATCATGCACTGCAGTGCACCAAACGATCTTTGTTCTGTCTACACCTGCAAGGTTTCGTTTTGCTGCAGCATTATGTTTATGCGGCATTCAGCTGCACCTACGTAGAGCAAAACTATCGAGAACGTGACGATCTCATTAAAAAATGTCAGTCTAGCTGGAATGACTTGAAAATAACGAAACGTGTTTTTCTTTATAGTTACATTGTTTTGACAACAGCCTCTCTTCTTCTATTCATACACGGAATAGCTAATTATATATTTAACGTTGCAATGCTAATTGATAATTTCTCATCTTGTCAGACACATATAATAATTAAATACTATTTTATTCTTTTTCTATATAACAACGGTTTGTGAAATGGATTATGATTCAATTATTTCTGGTATTTTAAAACGATCCTTATTTACAAATGTTACTGTATTTAATGAATTATATTATGTTCGTATATGAAAGCCATTTTGGCAAAAAGATAACCTCATGATTTACGATATAGAGGTGATGTACTGCAATGCACGAAACGCTCTTTGTGCTGCATCAACCTGCAAGGTTTCTTATTGCTGGAACATTTGCGGCAACCAGCTGCACCTACGTAGAGGAAAAACTAACGAGTGCGTAGCAATCTCATTTAAAACTGCCTATGTGGTTGGAAAAAATAACGTGATTTTTATTAACAGTGTTATTTCCTTTTATATGCCTTTTTAGAACAGACTCTCCTCATAAAAGGCATGGGAAATGATAGATGTAATATTTGCAAAGCAAATATCTTAAAATTAATGTCTCATCATTGTCCAAAATGTTATCAAACTGAATACTAGTATGTCGTTCTTATTCCGTTTTTGGGATGGGTTGTGATGTTTGCATCACATTATACGTTATGCAATGGATTATTTTAGTCAATTATTTGTTTCTGTAGAAATAACAAAGGAATCAGTTATTCATTAAAAAACTGTACAGATTGGATTTTGCATTTAATGATGCTACTTTCTAGCTTACACGGTAACGTACATACCATTTTGATGCATGTCATTGTAACGGTTTGCGTTTCTTGCAGTTTAAATTACAGGTAATAAATGTCAGTTCGCGTGAGTCAAGACTATTACAGATTTGCATGAGATGTAAATGTGCGTAATTATGCAGTTTTTGTATGAAATTTCTGTGAAATCGAAAAGTATATTTGTAAGCATATTGAATGCATGCTGTGAAACAGTGCTGCCATTGATATTTTGAGGGATGGAGTCGTGATAAATTTTGCTACTGTAGGAGAACAATATATTTGTCAGCACGAAAAGGCGCAATGGTTGTGTGAGCGCGCGTGTGTGTATGTATTTGTGTGTGTGGGTAGGTGTCTTCCACACCAGACCCTGTATTTGTATGATGTAAAGTACCATAGCAATCTTCTTGAGTCTGACTTTTAATTCAGAAGATTCTTGGATATTATTTAGTCACATAAATTTCATCTTTTTATTTATTATCTTTTCCAGGTATGATATAGTACATATATCAACGAGTTTTCTTTGATATATTTGTTTCATATCCTAATTTTTGGATGAATCTTTCGCTCTTGTTAACTACATTTTTGGCAATGTTTTAATTGTTTTCCGTCAGTTTTTGGTAATCGGTGTAACCATAATAATTAAAGGTAAATGTTGTTTAGACTGGAACTGGTTATTTCAATACTGTACATGTAATAATACACCAAAATGCCTTGTTATTTCAATGCTGTACATGTAATAATACACCAAAAAGACCCTGTTTATTTCAATACTGTACATGTAATAATACATCAAAAGACCTTCTTATTGCAATGATGTACATGTAATAATACACCAAAAATCCTGGTTATTTCAATACTGTTCATGTAATAATACACCAAAATACATGGTTATTTCATTCATGTATATGTAATAATACACCGAAAGACCTGGTTATTTCATTAATGTATATGGGTCATGTACTGGACGAGCCAAATTCCTGTCCTTAGTCAGTTGAAACTTAGCTAGTAAAAAGACCTTCTCTTGTCCTGAAATATTTGGATGTAGTAATACTTTCAATATAAGTAATTACCCATCCGATAGCCAATGACAATTTACTTATTTGTTGTACCTGTATTAACTGCATATTTTTGGCTAAGGAGCTGCTATCACATCAATGTTTATACGACGATATTATTAGTTCGAATAGGGTAAGTTATCTACCTCTGACACCAAATAAATTTTTAATTTAGATCATTTCGCTCATATTTATATTTGGCACTAGTTCTAGACCAAATTCTTACCAAAATTGTATGTCTTATCTAAACTAATGTGCATTTACTTTGCACATTAATAAGTACGTAACTTGAATTATGTATACAGACGATTTACAAATGGTCAAAGCATCAGAGAGAAACATGTTTTGTTTATTCTTGTTTCGGACGTAACAAATACGTTATTGTTTAATTTGAAACAATATCTTTATGATGACGATTTATCCGAATGTTTGATATAGAGATACAATGACTGTAAAGTATGTAGTGTTCGAGGTATGTCTTCATATTACACATCATGAATTTGTTGCTGCACAGACGTAGGCAATGACGTCTTATATGAGACGAGTCTGCAAAAAAGATAGAACGAAATCAAGGTAAAACATAACAGAAAGACTAATGAATGCAAGCGTAATATTAAAGTGAAAAACGCTTCGACTACAAACGATTGTGTCATCGATAAATTTCCTTATGCATATAAAAAAATAGTTCCGTATTATCTATTTATTTCTATGTTTAAAAAATATATTTTTGTATGTCATTTACCAAATAAGAAACAAACGGGTAACACAACTATCAGATAATGCCTTAAAATTGTGTTCAATGCTGATTTCGTTATTTTCCTGTCTTGCATGTGTATGATTCATGAGCTAATCATTTTGTCAGAATTCAATCCAAACATTTTGAATTTCTACAAAGTTCGAACACATGCAAAACGACATTTTTAAAAAAATCTCTATTTAAAATGGTCATAAAAGGAGAAGATGCACTGAACTATTTTTGTCTATCATTATTCCTTACTTTACAAACCCATTAGTAAAATTATACCTTCCTTAACTTCACACACCCCAGTACCCAGTATCTCAAAATGTGACCAGGAGAAATAAAATAAGTCAAAATGACTCACAGTTTGAATGTGAGTTACTTTCTAATGATTATAACGCATTTTCTCGAAACAAAGTAGCTGTATGTTTTGGGATGCATGCGGTGAGCTAAGAACACAGTTTTCAGCTTGGATTCTTTTTTTTTTTTAAAAAACCGATATGTTCGCAATTATCCATATAGTTTTTGATATTTTTAAGACGCAGAAATATGGGGAAGGTTGCTTTTTAAAAACTATAATACCATGATAAATGTTAATTATGTTAATTGCACGGTGTAGCAAACTACTATAAGTGTGCATGCTACATCCAGCATATAATCATTGTGGTATAACAAAAATATGCCTTTGCAGTCATTTAATGTTATCGCTAATTTGTGGCTTAAATCGGGCTTTATGTCCCCATCATTGATCTTTGAACCTTCAAGGCATATCCGTGCTAATAACCTTTGTCCTACTACAGTCCTTAAACAAATTCTTATATCAAGATGGTGTTTTCATTCTTTGCTACTATATGTTCTCAGCACGTTTTTATGGTTTCCAATTTCCACTGCTTGAAAAGATGTCTTTATTAGCACTTAAAAGATAAAGAAAGACAAACTTTGCTTAACCTTTACTTAACTTTAATACAAATTTTTGGAAAAAGTTAAAGGTATTAAAGATGATATTTACAAGCAATTTTAGGGTCCTAAAATGCAAATAAATGGCCCACTTTTCCAATGAACAAAAAGTGCATGAAAGAATAACTTTTAGTTTGTAAAGATGTTGTAAATTGTTCCATTAAGTAATTAAAGGAAATAATTCCATTTCTTAAAAGGTGACAAAAAGACCAAATTTAAGTCGTAAAATCTCATTAAAGTTTAACATTACATGTCTTTAGGTTAATTAGTATATACTGCAATTTACCTTTGCAAAAATTAAAGTTGTAGAAAGTATTATCTTTTATTAGTCATTACTGGCAACAAAATAAGGATTTTCTACTGTAAATGTGATAATAACTTTGATTTGCATCAGAGTATATATTGTGTGTAAATACCTGCAACAAGGCATTACATTACACATTCAACACTTTTTACCAGTGAGTCTGGTTTTAATACTCCATCCCAGCAGTGGTGAATGGTGATTCAAGTTTGATGGTTTCTTCTAGATTTTATAATCTCCATTGCAACCAATGCAATACCACCATATCCCTATGTATACCAGTTATCAAGTGCACAAAAAGGACAGTAATCTTTTGCATGAAGAATTTACAAATCAGGAAAACTTCATGTCGATGGAGATGTCTGTTCACTACTGTAACCTTGGTTAATAATTTAGTGTAACGCTAGCACTGAAAGGCACGTCTTTGTTGCATCCAAGCCAATGTATCACTGCCTCAAACCAGCTGACGAGCTGACGAATGTTAGATCACGTGTTCTAATTCCGTCATCTGATTGGTTCAACATGAACATAGCTAAAATTTGTAACTGACCTCGTGTTTGGCAGAACCACCACAGACAAAGAGGGACCCAAACAAGGGGTCAGGTAAGGATGCATTGTGCGTTATTCAAACTATATCTAACCAATTAAATTACAATTTAAATAATACACAATACATAGGTTAAAATACACTTTTATTGTACATATAAAATAATCTTTGGCATAACGGGGGCAAGTCCTGTCACAGAACATTGCACCAACCCAGCTCTGAATTTTTTCTTGTCGAAAAGGAATGCTTCAGGAACCTGTGGGAGTTAGAGGGTTGTGAAGGATGTCCGACACCTGTACATGTATATGTAGCCTAAAGGGCTGATACGTATACGTACACTTTTGTACTAGTCCCTATTTTGTTAGGATGATTAATTAATATTTTACAACTCAGTTATTTGGTTAATTGCATAGGTGGCTTACACATTATTGTTTGTTAGGTTGTCCATTAGTACAACTGGACTGAATTTGATCTATAAGAGCGTGCTTGGCTCTTCGCACCCTTGCTACCTGCTGCAGTAATTTCTCGTGCTTGCACGACCAAACTACGCAGAAAAAGGCGATACGAGTTTAACTATTTTACTCTCGCTTTGCTTCACTGCTATTGCAGATTGGTTAGGCATCTACAGAATACTGATTGGGTGGGTGTGTGTAGGTTCTATTCCTACCCACCCAAACGGCCTTTCAATCACACCGTGCCAGTACAATTATTGGCCAGATGTGACGGCCAAACTAAATAGGGTTCTCTGAACCCATAAATGCCTGCAGGGTGCGCGGCTCTATTCCCACCCTCAGGACAAATTAAATAACTCCCCATTGGGAGATAAAACAGTGTTAAGAGCCCTAGTGGACGAAACACTATAAACAAATCTTCATCATCATCATACGTATACGAGGTATATAGGGACCAAGAATCACATAAATATTCTCTTCACCAAGCAAATGACTCATTCAGGATTTACAAAGAATAATTCATTGATTTCAAGAGATGGAACTGATTAATGTGGCATTGACTAGTTCTTAGATATTTTTGGCAATATAGATATTAATAAAATGTATTTCACAAATAATTGCTTTCCTTTAATAGCTATTTAACCCCTTTGTTGTTCTTTTATAAATATTGGCCATTATCATGTATAAAAATATATCAATTAAGATACTGTTTGATTTTGATGTTAACTGTACATTTTGATGTAATGATTGCAATACATTTATTTAACTATTGATCATTTGTAATTGTTATCATTGTCACTTTTATCTGGATTTCTTGTATCTTTGATGGAACAGTCCCATTAAACAAATCTCTCTGGTTGACCTAACTATACCATCTGTCCTTAAGTTAAATGAAACAAAGTGGACAAACTATTTAAAGTATGTAAGCATGTGGCAGAAAGCTTGCAGTTTAGTTTGGATTTAATATCTGTAAAGTCAGACTTTCAATGCCTTTCAGTTTTGTAAAGACAACTCAACTGCTTTTATAGTCTTTACATTGACAAAAGATGAACTTTCATCTTTTTGTTATGTAAAGATATTGTAAAGGTGATACTGATACATTTTACATCTTTACTTGTATTTAAGTATAACTTAAATATTTGTAAAGGCAACTTTTCATACAGTGTTCAATGTTTATGTCATTTGTTTTTCTGTAGTGAAGTCATAGCATTATAGATGGTGTATAAGCACTTAGAGCTTCTAAAGATTAGGCGCTATACAAAGTCATTATTATTATTATTATTATTATTATTATTATTATTATTATTATTATTATTATTATAGTCTTGATCCAGGTAACATAATGAAGCAAATGCAACACTTTTGTTCTCTAAAATTTAACAAATGGTGTAATTTTGTCTAAGTTACAGAATGATAATTTTAGAGCCAATTTAAGTTAAATTAATTAAATACTCAACTAATTGTATCACAGGTCTTAAAGGAAATAGTGATCCGAATGAATGGTCGGTGTTGTATACACTGATGTGCTAATACACTGTTGAACATGCTGATATGCCTTCCTTCCTACTATATCACAATCAAATTGTCTATAATGAATTGAACTAATTCCAAATATGTTATGTAAATTAGTGCAAAATGAACCTGACATTACTAGTCACTTGCCCGGTGAGCTAAATCGTTTGCATTTGGAGAACATGGCGTTGAAACAGAGGCTGAAAAAAACTAGGATTTCACCAGAGTCGTTGCAACATGATCAAGAGAAAGACAAAGATTTCACGAGACTTAATTACAAATTATCGATGACACTGATCCAATTTCTGCCTACAAGTATTCCTGAGACTTCTAAAAGAGTTCTAAGTTTGAAACGTTAATGTTGGTACTACTAAAACTTAGACTAGATCTCAGTTTGAAGGACCTTGGGTGCAGATTTGACATTTCTCCCAGCTGTGCAAGAAAATCATACATATGCATTCAAAAGAGGACGTACAATTCTGTGCCTTATACATAAATGAAAAATATTAATGGATCATAAATTACCTTTGGACACCGATTTATCACAGCAAAAAAGACTTATTTTATCTCTCTCCAACTCACATACATTGAAAATATCAACTTCTTCATTTGCCAAATTTGTTCTTCGCGTCCTGGAGACTTATATATATATATATATATATATATATATATATATATATATATATATATATATATATATATATATATATATATATATATATATATATAATAATAATAATAATAATAATAATAATCATAATAAAGATGACACCATTTAATACTTAACATGGAGAGGAATGAATATTACCAATCTAAGTGCAAAACACAATTGCTGGGGATAGACAATGCTAATTTGATATTTCTACTTTTTAAAGGAATCATTAATTTTATATTTTGCTGTTGGTGAAAGGAATTTAACATAGTTATTAAAACGTGATAGATTCGGTAGCCAAGGAAATATATGCATACTTAAACGACTTTCTATTTGACCTAATTTGCCTTGAGGTACAACTGATAAAGGAACCGAATGCACTCTAATGTTTGGCATCCGTCAAATTTGGAGAGAGAGAGAGAGAGAGAGAGAGAGAGAGAGAGAGAGAGAGAGAGAGAGTAAACGTTGGCTTACAAATGAAAAAACTTGTTGCATACATTATCTTTGCTCTCCCCCACCCCTTTCATTTTATTAAGTTTACTATTGTCTATTCTAGACTTTGCTTAAGAGACGGTGCATAACTAGAAACCCATGATATATGTGTGACTCTTTAACTCATTAGCCTTTTTGCAGAATATGATTAGACAAATCACTGACGAAGTTTCATTGGCAACTAGCATTAAAGAATTAATAGCTGCACGAATTATTGATAAAAGCGAATAGATGTTTCACACATTTTCTTATTTCTCTTTATTGTCTACATTAAAACGTTTTGAAGCACGTGATGGTATATACTGGATTCCAGTATATCCATTGAAGGAAGAACGGTGGCAAATCCCATATAGGAGCCTGAGACACAAACACACGCTGTAGTGTTGATAACTCGGTTATCTGATACGAACAATGCCTTAAACCACATGCTTTTCTCTCCCCCCCCCCAAAAAAAAAAATAATCTCAGATCCATTTTGTAATATGCATGATATACTCAGCTGATGTGACATTAGTGGTATTCGTTTCCCATCCTCTTTAGGACAGAGTGAGCTAATCACACAATATGAACAAAAACAAATTGAACTAATTGATGCATATAAGGCACGCATCGCACACCTTATATTTTTCATGATATTCCGCTATAAAGTTGTTAAGAAGAGGAATTATTTTTATTTTGAATTTTCAAAAACAGGTACAATCTAAAAAGGGATTTATTTCGTGTGCTAATAGCTAAATTGTAACAAACATTAAAAGACTGAAGAAGGACGCTAATAATAATATTCAGATAACATGGCTCATTATCTAAGAAATCATTAAAACTAGGCATCAAACTGATTATCATATAGGTTAATGGTTAACTGTATTATGGGAATTATTTGTCATATACTACAATGGGCATTGCTTACTAATGATGACAAAATCTTAGTATTACCCCTAACGTATCACTACACACAGCTGAGTCAGATAAAATATCTCAAATATGAAATTCATATATTCGTATATCCTGAGAGAGATAACATAATGTTAATATACATATATTATACATACATCAACAATTAAAGAATTAAATGTTATTTGAAAAACATGATCGTCTTTGGAAAGTTGTCTCATTCTGGAAATCCTGCCTGCGCTATGCTTCACATTTTATCGCCAAATGCGATACAGTATTGTAATTGACGCTATTTTATACTGCCTGGCAAAATTTACTGGCAACAAATTTGTATCAAGCAGATTTGTAACTTTTCATTTATATAAATGATTCGGGCACCTTTATCACTTGTTTCACTATCTGGTATCAAAATATGTCTTTAATAACTTACATACAATTACTCATACCAGAATATTCTATATGATAAAGTGATCTTTTTACAAGTGAACCTAAAGTGTTCTCTATCCTGGTCTATGACATGCCATACAGTAACAAGATAGTTGTTTTTATGCATGATTTTTCATCTTTTGCAGGTAAAATGGTAAATATTTGCCCAAAATCATATTATAGTATCTTTACATAACTTACTTCGTTGCATGCATGCTAATCTTGGAGCTGACTACACAGACGTAGAGCTATCAGTCAATATCTGTTATAGCTATAGTTACCAAAGTCTAAATCGAAAGCCAACTTGTGCTTGTTTCTGAAGATTTCATATATATTATTCTTACACGAAAATCAATATGTGACCAAAAATGGTTAGCATCCATTTGTTTTCCTACAACAAACTAGTACAATTCATATATGCCGCCAATAACAAAGTGATTTTTTGGGATAAAATGTGAGGTTGTTCTTTTCTATAGGTATCACGGTACCGATTGTTTTTCCATAGACCTCACTGCTAATGTTTTGTGAAATAAATATACTTTATATTCTACTTCAGCACAAATGTCACACACTGTCATAGACAACAATCTTAGATGTTTCATTATACAAGGAAAACACAGGTACACCATTGTATTTAAGAGAAATAGCTCTGATGGAACGACAAAGAAGTAAGAGTTGTCTAGACACAACATATACATTTTCCGCCATGTGTTCCACATTTAAAGAATCTTAAAAGTACAAAATATGATCTAGATATGAACTAACATGATGTCACATGTTGCCAAGTATCTCAGTCTTTTGTAAGCCTAACATAAAGTATACTCTTATATAACGCACCAAGACAGCTAGTGTTGTTTATTTCTGAGTACAATGTTCCCAACACCTTAAGCTCCACCCACTATGAGTTGTGTTTTATTCATATCAGTACTATTGAACTTTACATGAGTGATATGGGATAAGTCACATTATATCATATTAAGCAATAACTAGATCAAAGGTCAATGTACCAAATATGATATACCTCTCCTACTTCAATATGTACAGTTCATATAAAAAGGAAATTATATTTGTTTGACAGAAGCAGAGCTTAACATCAGAGACAGGTGGACATGACCCAGTATTATTATAAAGTATACGTTTTCAACACTTTACACTATCTGCAGATACACGAGGTCACTAACATACAAGTCATCACAAAAGGTTCATCTTACCCATCCTCTCTGTAACAAAAAAAAGCTCCCGTTATATGTGTTGTTAATGCAATTGATGCAGTAATCTAATCAATAACCAAATATCGTATTAGATATGTTGAATAGGGCGTAAAATTTGAGTAATAAAACACAGAAAAATGCCAGAGATAATAAATAAATATAGTGAGTCCAATACAAATAAAACAGGAGGAACGTGTGTATCTCAAAGGGAGATATAGCTTATGATAAAGGAGTTAAAGGAGACAAAAGCAGCAATGACAAAAATTGGATGTGAAAATTTGATGTCCTTACGTTGGGTGCGGGCCGGAAAGTCAAAAAGCACCATATGCACCCAAATTTCAAGTGAAGTGGTGTTCATTCCCATATAATATAAAAGGGTGAGTAATTTAGATAATATAGATACATATAATGCATATTTCGTATATCAAAGAAATTAACAATTATTGGCCTAGGTTAAGCAGACAATACATAAACCAAACAAAACATACTTTATGACATGTTGTAAGGAAAAATAACCAGATTGCAACATGTATATGCTTGACACTAAGGCTAATAATTCCGCGTCAAAATTGTTATGAAGGTCAGCCTTGCAAACAATCAGGTTTCAAAGCCTATAATAAGGCTATAAAAACTTGGTTATTTGGCGGAGTATTTAGCGGCGCGTTATTCACAGGTAAGTGACATGCATTTCCTGTATTGGTCTCCAAGGAACATCAATTGGGGCTAGTAAAGTACCATTGACAGACTGCCAGGGAGGGGGCAATGACAGACTGCCAGGGAGGGGGCAATGACAGACTGCCAGGGAGGGGGCATTGACAGACTGCCAGGGAGGGGGCAATGTCTGCTAATTATGTAAACCAATCGACATCCACTGATATTGATGGTATGTTTTCTTGCTTAATCACGATACGATTTGGTATGCCATAAGATATCTCGAACATATATATTTCCAGATAGCATGTTCCACGTGCAACCTGCACATTTCTACTGTCAACATTTCTCTTCTCAATAGCGGCAACCTGCGTCTTTTATAATTTAGCTGACGCAAATACTTACTTATTAACGGTTTCGTTTTCTCAATTTATTCAGGTGAACCAAATTCAGGCAACTATTCGTTGGGTTAGTGTTAATTTGTCAGATGTTACATTTTGTAGAACGCATATTCACAGGTTTAGCTCGTTCACATCGACATGTAAAATGTAGCATTATGTTTACGAACGTTAAGGAGGTGACTTAATGCACATAATTAAGCTTTGATCTTCTTAGATACAATTTAGATAGAGGGATGGATACACAAAATTAATTAAATTAGGCTTTACGAAGACCAGCAACGTTGCTATTTTGTCCTAATCATATGAGTAGACGCAGATGTGTACAATGTCGATTATTTCTTCTGTGAATAGCAAACACTATAATAAACTGAATAAAATATTTCATCACATTACATATTAGGGTTCTGTGGAATTTTGTACTTGAGACAAACCTGTGATACGTATAATCGTTCCAAACAACATCATATTTCTTGAATCAAAGAATCATTACTGACTTTATTTCCTGTTTTTGTGCCTCTCTTATGGTACCATAAATATTTACACACACACACACACACACACACACCATAAAAGGTCATTATTATTATTATTATTATTATTATTATTATTATTATTATTATTATTATTATTATCAAAAACAATTTTGCCTACAGCAGATTATATTTTGAGAACGTATGCGGATATTCTTTCGCATGGTATATTAATTTACCATAGTATAGACGTTGCATATAATTAATAATAATAATAATAATAATAATAATAATAATAATAATAATAATAATAATAATAATATTAATAATAATTGAAACAAATCCTAGGAATAATAATTATTACTATTTTTATGAGACTTTTATTAGATGTTTTGGTTGGAATGATCTATAGATCAATCTCATAAACACATGCTAGGAACTCAGGACGATAGAAAGAAGAGAATAATGAGTTCCTAGATAAAGGATGTCACACGATGATGGAATGTCTAGGGAATCAGGTACGGAATCGTAGATGTTTGGCTGGAATGAAGAGTCAAATGTCAATTTTCTGCTGATACGTAGAACTTTATTTAAATAATCAACACACATATATATTACTACATTCTCGAAACACATCTAAAAGCTTTATAATAAAAATTCATGAAATTCATATTACATTTTCATCATTAAGCTTTCCAACTTTATTTTATTCATATAACTTCTGCACCTTAGAATATTATAAAATAGTTAATTTCCAATCAATTTCAAGATAGTAAAAGTATTAAATATAATAACAAATAATGCATTTTACTTATTTTAAAATAGAATATTGATTTAGAATATATTGCCAGATATTACTCTTTCTTGCTTAAAGAATACTTTATTTCAATCATTAAATCAAAACATGAAGTTGGAAGCGAATTCAACTTTTACAATAAAAATTACATAAATAATTAAATATGAATTCTTCAAACATTTAAACATTCCATTATAATATATTATCAATAAAATAATTCAGTAGCAATGTTGCACACAAAACAATTTTACCATTAAAATCTCAATCATTAAAAATACTTATTCCTAAAAGAAATTATAACATATACAGTTCCTTATCTGGAATGAAGAGTCAAACGTCAATTTTCTGCTGATACGTAGAACTAAATCCGAGCCGATTGCGCTTCTGTATTTATACACATTCGGCCAGATTCAGGGTTAGACAAAGTCATACCCTCCACGCATCAGTCAGAAAAATACTGACTCTCTCCAACCGGTAAGAACCAGTTTCAACAGGTGAAAACCACCTTATTTTACGTCATAAGACTTAATTTTGTAGTTATTTATATTCGTTTGACCACGTTACACCAAATATGGATATCCATTAGTTGGAAGCCATATTGTTTCTGTGTCGTCTAGAAGTTTCTTAGAGAGAGGTTACTCCACCTTTACTAACCGAATTGGACTTACGCCAATAACTAGGTTACGAAACATATTTTTACTGATGAAGCCTAGAAACTGTAGCTAAGTCGGCAAACGCATGTATTATGGTATACAATCTTACACAACACTGTACATTAGTTATTTTTACTGATGTTATGGAGTATAGTTATATACATTGCCTTTTTTCCACTTGCTCAGCAACCATTTCTATTCTATATAGTTGTGTTACAAAAACAAATGAAATTACCTTTAATATCTTTTAGAATATAAACAAATAAAACATTACTTTAATATGATTTAAAGAAAATAGCAATCTTATTAATTTTACTAAAAAATCAATTCCTAACACTATTATTATTATTGTTGTTATTTTTTATTACCTTTATTATTATTAGTATCATTATTATTAAAATTATAATCATTATTATTATATGTGTAATTAGGATTTTTAACGTAGCTTGAACAATTTTTCAGTCATATCGCTACTATGTCTGCACTGTGGCAGTTTTTTGTGATGTCTAGCACTGGGGCATCATGCCGCAGATATGTAGCATGATGTCCCAACCAATCACATTATCATGACACCAGGCCGACCAGTCCTAACATTAACCTCTTAATGCTGAGAGCCAAGCGAGGGAGCTGTTAGTACCATTTTTTTAAGTCTTTGATATGACTAGGCCGGGGATCGAACTCACGACCTCCCGCTCTAACCACTAGGCCACCGGAGCGGTCTTATTATTATTATTATTATTATTATTATTATTATTATTATTATTATTATTATTATTATTATTATTATTATTATTTTATTATTATTATTGATCAGGAATCATTATGTAACAACACTGCTTGAATTCACGTTTCTTTTCCTCGCAGGTTATATTTCTATATTTTATATGTATTGATAACTCCCCTACATAAATATATTCCTACAGTGATTTGAGAAAATAATTTTGTTTGTCTTTAAGAAAAACGATAGTATATAGGCTACGTCAAATTTTACATATGTATGTGTTCGTTTTCTTTTTACATAGTTTGTGTTTTTCAAACACATTATTAGCATCAACATAACGAAGGAGAGGGAGCTAATTTCTTTTCATGAGGACACACTGGACTGTCATGCGCGATCATTTAGCACGCTACCATTACAGTACTAAATAAGGAACTCATCATTTAATTTAGTTCCAGAGGACTTAACTGATATATATGATTTCATTCGATAAATTTGTTTCTTTTCTTTTGTGAAATATCTAAAAATAATATCTTGCCGTTCTTTTTGTTTCTCTTCCTTTTATTATCTCTACTAAACTGAAGCAGAGGTCGGCATTTTGAAATGGAAGTAACTCATTAATATAAAACATTGTAAGAGGATAAAAATAACCTCCCTTCAATCTGGTACAGGTTTCACCGTACAATAAGCTATTTTGTTATCAGATAAAACTTGTGAATGTGGCGTCGATTAAAAGCTGTGCAAATACGGCTTTTTAAAAGCCAGTGATTGACAAAAATGATTGAGTCTGTTGTGGAGAGGCATATTACAAATATTATCATTTAATTTCATTTTCGTTTAACCTTTATTAAACATATACAATGAAGTTGTTCAACGCTATATTTAAATCTGCACAAATAAATAGCGACGATTAGGAACTGTATTTACTTTACTCTGATATGCATGATGCATATCAGTCAACTCTCTTTTTGAGTTGATTCCACCCCAACCCTTCTTTTTATATCTAACATTACCGCATATAAAGAAGAAACCACGTGATTCAATTGGTACAGACTTTACAGATTATGGTTATAATGACAAAGTAATTCTGTCTTTATTTTCACAAAGTAATAATATTTTTCACAAATCATTTTCAATATTACAATTTTAAGCACATTCGTCATCTTTTACTCACATGTTTTGCAATTTGTCATGCATACCAACGCGTGCGGCAGATGGGATGTGGTAGAAAATGTTCGGGAGTTGAAGCAGTACAAGAGAACAAATATTCAATCTCAGGATTCGGTGCGAAAAGTACTCGCATCATCAACAAGACATCTATCATGTGCTCATATATTTCAATACGGTTTTTGACAGATTGTGGCATGAGGAATTGTGGGCCGCAATGACGAGGTACAACATGGGTCAAAAGTTGACCAATACCATCTAGCAGTTGTACTCCAAGTCTAGCAGTGCAGTAATTGCTCAAGGTTCTGAAAGCGACTGGTTCAAGACAACAGTTGGAGTACGTGAAGGGTGTCTTTCTGTCACCCATATCTAGTTAGAGTGCATCATGAGCAAAGCCCTGGAAAACCAAAATGGGACAGTCAGCGATGGAGGGCGCAACATCACCAACCTACGCCTTGCAGACGGCATTGACGGGCTAACTGGCGGTAAAAGCGAGCGTGTCACCTTAGTGAAGATCATGGATGAAGCAACTTCCAGATTTGACATGGAGATAAACGCTGAGAAGACAAAGCTGACGACAAATAGTGGCAAACAAACCGCAGCCAAGATGAGAGCCAGAGGACAGGAACTGGAAACAGTGGGCCAGTTCAAATATCTTGGTTTCATATTCACCGAACAGGGTCTAAGAGCAGATATTTTGTCACGAGCAACACAAACAACGGTAGTTATGTCAAGGCTAAGACCCATCTGGAGAGACAATAATATCCGTTTGAAAACTAAAATCAGATTATTGAGAGCACTAGTCATCTCGGTCTTTGTGTATCCATGCGAGGCCTGGACCCTGAGAGGAGAATTACAACGAATAATACAGGTACTTGAAATGAGATACAGTAGAACCATCATTGGCATCTCTTACA
The DNA here is from genome assembly GCA_030141615.1 of Unio pictorum. Taxonomy (NCBI): domain Eukaryota; kingdom Metazoa; phylum Mollusca; class Bivalvia; order Unionida; family Unionidae; genus Unio; species Unio pictorum. The sequence continues at coordinate 44,151 of JARLTB010000315.1, forward strand.
CAAATGAAGATGTGCGTAACAATATCAGGCACAAAGTAGTTCATTGTGAAGACCTCCTCACTACTGTCAAAAAAGGAAAGCTGAAATGTATGGACATGTCGCTAGTGCCAACAGTCTATCCACAACAGTAAGGCAGGGCAGCGTCCAAAGTGGCAGAATGAGAGGTGAATAGAGAAATGAATGGACTGCCAACATCACAGAATGGACCAGGAATGATGCAGCACAGTGCATCAACGACCACATTCTGTCAAGGGACTGATGATGATGATGATGTATATATATATATATATATATATATATATATATATATATATATATATATATATATATATATATATATAACTTTTGCTTGTAAAGATGGGTAGAGAGAATAACGGATGGATGGATAGAGAGATGAATATAGGCATTCAATAATGGATACGAACATTGATCAGTTTCTTGTTTATTGGAAGTTTCTACTTCATGCTTAGGAAATATAAGTTTCTTACAAAAGCACAATCTTTGCTGATTTTATGAACACAGGCACCATCGTCCCACCACAACTTTTCCAAGCTGTCCACGGAGATGTGTACTGATACGCTTTTGATGTAGATTGTGCCAAATATAGGTAATGTGTGTTATTTTTCAGGAAACGTACGTTAACAGTAAATTAATTTACTATTTCTTGTTCAGTGGACAATGTAGATATATCAGCACCCATTTATATATTAGTATGTTTGTCCACGCTCCTCAGTATGACTGACCTCAATCATTTGGACAACGTTCATTTGCATATCAGGGCCCATCAATGTGGAACGAATTGCCCATTTTAATTAAACACAGAGACAGTAATCCTTTCAAAAGTGCTCTTAAAACTCACCTTTTTCGACTGTAAGAACAAACTTAAAGACCTAATAGTGTTTCCTACCTTAAATATTTTCAGCAGTTTTTGTTATCTAATTTCATGTGGGTTTTATTTTCTGTAGTCATATCATTATAGATGCTTTAAAGCGCTTAGAGCTCCTAAAGATTAGGCGTTATACAAAGTCCTCATTATTATTATTAATATTATTATTATTATTATTATTATTATTATTATTATTATTATTATTATTATTATTATTATTAATAGACGTTAGCTTTAAGATTGAGGAATGTTTTACTGTTGAAAATGACAAGTTTATATTACATTACTTTATATGACAAAAATATCTCTAGTTTCTTATCTCTAGTTTCTTCTTTTTCGGGTGTATTACACTGTCAATGCTATTGGATGTGATAAATTCAGTTTTTGATAACCATTTAGTCAATCTTTATCGTTATTTTCATCATAGCAATTATCTGCACATGGTTATGTGGCAACTCAAAGATTAGATCCGAAAAGCTGCAACTCAGTGCTTTTGAATCTCCATTTTTATGATTTGAAGACCAAATTTCGTGTCTGGACTGTGATGAATATAACTAATCATTCTGTGAATTAACTGATATAAACATTAACTACAATTTTGTGAATGGGCTGTAATGTGTATAACCGGCCATTGTGTGCATGAACTGTGATGGATATAGTCTAGCATTGTGTTATGGACTGTAATGGATATAGTCTAGCATTGTGTTATGGACTGTAATAGATATAGTCTAGCATTGTGTTATGAACTGTAATGGATATAGTCTAGCATTGTGTTATGGACTGTAATGGATATAGTCTAGCATTGTGTTATGGACTGTAATGGATATAGTCTAGCATTGTGTTATGAACTGTAATGGATATAGTCTAGCATTGTGTTATGGACTGTAATGGATATTGTCTAGCATTGTGTTATGGACTGTAATGGATATAGTCTAGCATTGGGTTATGGACTGTAATGGATATAGTCTAGCATTGTGTTATGGACTGCAATGGATATAGTCTAGCATTGTGTTATGGACTGTAATAGATATAGTCTAGCATTGTGTTATGAACTGTAATGGATATAGTCTAGCATTGTGTTATGGACTGTAATGGATATAGTCTAGCATTGGGTTATGGACTGTAATGGATATAGTCTAGCATTGTGTTATGGACTGCAATGGATATAGTCTAGCATTGTGTTATGGACTGTAATGGATATTGTCTAGCATTGGGTTATGGACTGTAATGGATATAGTCTAGCATTGTGTTTTGGACTGTAATGGATATAGTCTAGCATTGTGTTATGGACTGTAATGGATATAGTCTAGCATTGTGTTATGGACTGTAATGGATATAGTCTAGCATTGTGTTATGGACTGTAATGGATATAACGTATCATTACATAGATATTAATAGCTGAGACCTATCATTGGTTCTATTAACTATAATGGTTATAACGTATCATTATGTACATCGACTGATATGTTAAGCATTAATTGTGTACATGTTATGGGTCTGTCATTGTGAGTATGGACTTGATGGTAGTTTTACAATGGGTATGGTCACTGCAGTAACAACTGTACGTAACGCTTAATAGTATTAGAGCTGGTTTAGTTGCTCTGTCATATATTCCTCAGGTGTGGACAACCAGTTGTCGTGGAGGCAAATAGAACTTGCGACGATGCAAAATTGGAATATGAAATTATAAAATAAATTGCAAATGTGGACGTTCATGGTTACAATGGAAATCAAGCAACTAAAATTTCGGATTTGGTTAGCGATTTTAATACTGTTTACATTTGTAAGTACAGTAATGGTGAGACGAACAATTAAATAAATATTATTTTCTCCTTCGTAACGAACAAATAAAAACAGAAACATTTTATATATAAATATTGGAATATTACGGTTTTAATGAGGATTCACGCAGTCAACTCACGCTATTAAACATTGCCTGCAATAATTAATTGTTTTATAGGACACGCAATGATGCCAAAATTCATACAGTACCTCGTCCCATAATCTCCTTGATGACAGGAACAATTTAAGAATATTTTAAAGGATAACATATTTGAATTAAGCTTTTTCTTGAAAGGTTTTCTTTTCGCTACCTCCATTATCTCAGATGATGGACTGGTCGAAATTTTATTTATACGTACTAATACTTTAATTAAAGTTGTTGGACAAGATTTGTACTTCTAATACCGTAATTAAATTTGCTGGATTGGCAACATTTTATTTAGATGTACTAATACTGTAATTATACTTACTGGACTGGCAACATTTTACTTAGATTTACAAATAACTATAATTAAACTTACTGGACTGGCCAACATTTTATTTAGACGTACAAATACTGTAATTAAACCTACTGGACTGGCAACATTTTATTTAGATGTACAAATACTGTAATTAAACTTACTGGACTGGCAACATTTTATTTAGATGTACAAATACTGTAATTAAACTTACTGGACTGGCAACATTTTATTTAGATGTACAAATACTGTAATTAAACTTACTGGACTGGCCAACATTTTATTTAGACGTACAAATACTATAATTACTCTTACTGGACTGGCAACATTTTGTTTAGATGTACAAATACTGTAATTAAACTTACTGGACTGGCAACATTTTATTTAGATGTACAAATACTGTAATTAAACTTACTGGACTGGCAACATTTTATTTAGATGTACAAATACTGTAATTAAACTTACTGGACTGGCAACATTTTATTTAGATGTACAAATACTGTAATTAAACTTACTGGACTGGCCAACATTTTATTTAGACGTACAAATACTATAATTAAACCTACTGGACTGGCAACATTTATTTAGATGTACAAATACTGTAATTAAACTTACTGGACTGGCAACATTTTATTTAGATGTACAAATACTGTAATTAAACTTACTGGACTGGCAACATTTTATTTAGATGTACAAATACTGTAATTAAACTTACTGGACTGGCAACTTTTTATTTAGACGTACAAATACTGTAATTAAACTTACTGGACTGGCAACATTTTATTTAGACGTACAAATACTGTAATTAAACTTACTGGACTGGAAACATTTTATTTAGATGTACAAATACTGTAATTAATCTTACTAGACTGGCAACATTTTATTTAGATGTTCAAATACTGTAATTAAACTTACTGGACTGGCAACATTTTATTTAGATGTACAAATACTGTAATTAAACTTACTGGACTGGCAACATTTTATTTAGATGTACAAATACTGTAATTAAACTTACTGGACTGGCAACATTTTATTTAGATGTACAAATATGTAATTAAACTTACTGGACTGGCAACATTTTATTTAGATGTACAAATACTGTAATTAAACTTACTGGACTGGCAACATTTTATTTAGATGTACAAATACTGTAATTAAACTTACTGGACTGGTAACATTTTATTTAGATGTACAAATACTGTAATTAAACTTACTGGACTGGCAACATTTTATTTAGATGTACAAATACTGTAATTAAACTTACTGGACTGGCAACATTTTATTTAGATGTACAAATACTGTAATTAAACTTACTGGACTGGCAACATTTTATTTAGATGTACAAATATTGTAATTAAACTTACTGGACTGGCCAACATTTTATTTAGACGTACAAATACTATAATTAAACCTACTGGACTGGCAACATTTATTTAGATGTACAAATACTGTAATTAAACTTACTGGACTGGCAACATTTTATTTAGATGTACAAATACTGTAATTAAACTTACTGGACTGGCAACATTTTATTTAGATGTACAAATACTGTAATTAAACTTACTGGACTGGCAACATTTTATTTAGATGTACAAATACTGTAATTAATCTTACTAGACTGGCAACATTTTATTTAGATGTACAAATACTGTAATTAAACTTACTGGACTGGCAACATTTTATTTAGATGTACAAATACTGTAATTAAACTTACTGGACTGGCAATATTTTATTTAGATGTACAAATACTGTAATTAAACTTACTGGACTGGCAACATTTTATTTAGATGTACAAATACTGTAATTAAACTTACTGCACTGGCAACATTTTATTTAGATGTACAAATACTGTAATTAAACTTACTGGACTGGCAACATTTTATTTAGATGTACAAATACTGTAACTAAACTTACTGGACTGGTAACATTTTATTTAGATGTACAAATACTGTAATTAAACTTACTGGAATGGCAACATTTTATTTAGATATACAAATACTGTAATTAAACTTACTGGACTGGCAACATTTTATTTATATGTACAAATATTGTAATTAAACTTACTGAACACTATCTGGATAAGCATCACTAAACAGTTTGTACATACATACGATATTTTCCAAAATATTGGTTCCCTTTAAAATATACATCAGAAAAAATGCACAATACGTTTTGAAGTTTATATTTTAGGTTGTGTCGATGGGACAACACCCCGTTATAGCAAAAAGATTCAAGTGGATATATACTATCAAAATGGCGAGATAGGAATACGAATAGCAATATCACCGTGACAATAAGTGGGTCCCAAAGGTGTTTCGAATGAGTAGAACAGAAAACAGTTTATTTCTTCAAGAAAAGTTTGAGTAATATACAGTGTCATATATATATATATATATATATATATATATATATATATATATATATATATATATATATATATATATATATATATATATATATATATATATATATATATATATAGTTATAATTTGGAAAGACATGAAGGTGGATAGTTCTGAAACAAGAAAGCACATTGAGTCCTTTCTCGCTATAACAAATAGCTGGCAATAATAAACGCTGACTGGTATGCATAAATACATAAATTACATTGCCATACATAGTTCAGTATCAATTTTGTTTGTTTGATTAGGAGTTTTAACGTAGCTTTAACAATTTTTCAGCCATATCGCTACGATGTCTGCAGTGAGGCAGTTTATAGTGATATCTAGCTCTGTAACATCATGCCCCAGACATGTAGAATGATGTCCCACCCAGTCACATTATCTTGACACCAGACCGACCAAACCTAATACTAATCTCTTAATGCTGATATTACCATTTTTGTAAGTCTTTGGTACGACTCGGCCGGGGATCGGACCCACGACATCCCTCTTCCGGGGCGGTTCAGTATAAAAAATAAACGCTTTTTTTTGGTCTGGTATTGTCAGTTTTAAAATATGATACTTTGTATTGAATCTAAATTATTATTTAGAAGAGATTTTATAGGCAACTGTTTTGTGACACATTTTCAAGAATACAAACCGATTATGCAATCTTGTTTCTAAAGTGAGATGGACTATTTATGATTATATTTGTTTTTATTGCAACTAAATTTAAAATGTAAATATGTAAAGCCAATTGATTAAGATCTCGCCCAAAAGGTATATCAAATTAGCCACATTCAATGACAACATGATGGCAATAAACGTTATATCCTTTAAAATGAAAACATATACAGTAATAACGCTAATGATTGCTAGTTAAAATAGCTTTAAGGTTGTGTCGAAAGGTCAATTAAGCCGACCAGAGAGACAAATATATGTGCAGGTCGACATTTATCATACAGATGTCGAGATTGGAATAAGAATAAGTAAATCGTGATAAAATATATTGGGGTTAAAACGTTACCAATCATACAGTTCTAAGAATAACTGTATTTAATGAATAAAAGCACATAAAATCTGTCCGAAGCATTCCATGTAGAATTTACTGCAATAATGTACAAGTCCATATAAATAAATAAAATGTACCTTTAACATTAAGAGACATGTAGACTGTTGATATCTATCACAGTAAATTTGTTTGCTTTTAATGTTTAACGCCATTTTTCAGCACAAGATAGGCTATACATGGCGGCCAGTATTAATGGTAGAGGAAGAACCCGGAAAACCACAGAAAGAACCACGGATCCACGAGAAGCTACTGGCAAGCATTCTCACATACCCAAATTGGCCGAATCTTAGACTCGAACCCACGCAGACAGAGGTGAGATGGCAATGATCCGTAACGGACAGCGCTTTAGACCACTCCGCCACTCGGGGCCCCTCTATTAGGGTATGCATACATTTTAATTTGCATCAATGTTATTAGTAATCATATGTGACATGTTTGTGCCAATAGGAATGTCCAATGAATATAAAGAAATATATGCTATTCCTTATGTCTGTAAGTAGGCAGATATCTTATATCGTCAAACGATATTAGGTTTCCCTCTAGACAAGCATAAACTTAACACAAACGCTGGAGAAACAGAGAAGGTGGAGAACTGGTCTGAGTTTCACATAGGAAAAAACAAGCAAATTCTAGAAAAATAATGATCCTAAATAATGACCTACATGTTAACATGTTTTTGCGTGATAAAAATAAAATTGCTTTATAAATGTGTAAGATAGAAAGACACGACAGGAGGGGAAAAGATGATATTACGGTATAGCCCAATGCAACTTAATATCGTCTTGATGTTGACATTGTTATGCAGAGTCTATTGAACATTTATTAATAAACCAGTTTTATTTGAGTTATTCATTCTTTTATAAAATATCCTGTATTGACACACCTTCATGTCATTCTTACGTATCACTCAATCAAATGGAGCTAAATTATTTCAACCGGAGGTTTATACTATGCCTGTATTAATGTTTCATGGAGTGCCTTCTAGTTACAATATTGTTCATTGCTTAATTTACTCCTCATCAATTACAGTGTCACTTTTGAGGCTGACGTTTAGTTAGCTTTAACATATTTTGTTGTCCGCATGTTACTTTTCAAAAATCATCACATTTTAGGAATAATGCAAAAAATGAGTGGTATTTCTACCAGAGTGATCGTATGTACCGTTACTCCCCGCCGAAAGACTAACATTGTTGATTAATCAAACTTCTTGTTATGTAAGGGTAAATTTTACGGCACGAGCCACTTAACATCAGTAACTTAGTAAACAATTTTTATTTAAAGCAAATGCATGTATTCACCTGGATATAATATACACTTTCACATCTATATAAATCTCAGCTTATTTACCAAGTGTAATCAATCTGCTAGCAATATATGGCCATGTTTGCTAAATGAAAAGAAGGCATTGTGAATGATTAATTACGTGCATGCTTGATTTTATAAAAAAGAATACATGGAAACCAACGTTTTTTCTGATATTTTTCCTGTGTGAGCGGAATTATGAAACTGCTGCGCAGGGCCGTCTAAGCAGTTGCGCGCCCGCACGAGTGTACAGCTAGGAGGGAACATTGATATAAACATATATGAATACATATTACACAAGATATCTCTAATTTTACTGCATTTTAACTGAATTGCTAATTTTTATTTGATCTGGGCCAAAGTAGAAGGTGTGACTCTGGTTCCTATTTTACCTGCAAAGCTGTATAGAGTGCTGTTTGTTGGTGAAACGTATGAATCACACATGAGAAGGCTCATATTAATTGTATATGGCATAAATGGCCCGTCCCTACACAATTATTTAAGGATGTTACCCTTTTTGTTTTTCTATTTTATATATATATATATATATATATATATATATATATATATATAAATATATATAATATGCATTCTAATAGAAACCCGATTCTGAAAAATGCCGTCTTTTTCCACATAACAACTAAAATCCTACGTTACCAAGGCTTGTATATGTATATATATATATATATATATATATATATAGAAGAATTCAACTATTGTCAGAAAAATGAAAACACATAATCTAATAACGTTTTCTGTCAAACATTGATATATGGTATTTAAAAAAAACAGACACCAAAAACAGTAAAACTTACTACTTTCACTGCCTGATGTTTAGTACAATGGTACTAATGTTAATACTACTACGATAAACTCCCCATGGAAATTGTATAACATCCCCGGTTGTCAATTAAAATAAATACGAGTGTATGCTCACATATTACAAACTATATCTCAAAAACGGACAAGCTCGAACTGTCCGCGTTGGACAGGGAAGCGGATACTAAAACATGTACATAAATCGACTGTTTAAATAACAAAATTTAATAGTGCGCACAATCAACGACAATGAAAGTAAAAATCCTTTATCAATTTTTTTCCAAGAATGGTGAATATAATATTCAATAGTTTACCTATATGCCATCTAAACCTTAATCCACAGCTACAATCCCATTAAAGTTTGTTTAGAATACAGTCCATTATCCAGGTTAGGAATTAAAGTTGAATACCCCTTTAAAGATATTTCCACCAATAAATTTCTTCTAATCGTATGGTAGATCCTATGGTCTAATATTCGTAATAACTTAATGAGTATTATACACAGTATTGTCAGTCCTGTACTGACACGTTCCTTGCACACTTACAAGAGTGTCTGAGTTTTGTTACATGTGTGACGATACTATCTCGACGCTTTTGTTGGTAGTCTGATTGACAGCACCCCGAAAAAATGCCTTTGGTACCAATATCATATCCTCGCTACGAACTGAAAGTAAAATAACACAGAGATGATTAAAACACAGAGTTATCCTTACTCAAGGTAAATCTTTTTGTTTCACGTTTGGTAGACTGGCACGTGTTGTCAGTGTCATTTTCAGGAGCCTCTGTCACCTCAAATTATATATTGCCAACATTAAGTGCAGAAATTAATTCATGCGCATCCAGCGATTAAAATACAATCCTTTACAGTCGGTATTCATGAGGGCGCATGTCCGTGTTAAGTTTAATTTAGTGTTAAAATGTTTGGCATACATCATTTAAATGTTGGTACATGTCTGGATTGTTTTACCACCGTGCCTTTTGGTTCTAATACTTTTCGAAAAGAAAGAACAAACACTTTGAGCAAACAGCATTGTGTGTAGTCTGTACCTATAATATTATGTGTGAGATAGGAATGTTGCAAAATCGTAGAATGTTTACAGGCTTATAAGAGATGCAGCACATGACAATATCCTGCAATTACGATTGCTAAAATGTATCGGTATTGTTATCATTATTAATTTGGTGATGGTGGTGGTGGTGGTTCTGTAATTTGTGGATAATGATGCTATCATTGTATATTGTTAGTCGCATACCTTTCGGTTTAATGATTCAGCTAACACTTACTGCAATAATTAAAACTATTGACATGGCATAACATAATGGTAATGTAAACATGAAGAAATTGACAAACAGACGGACAGACATAGTACAGATAGACTGAGTACCTAGCTCATTGACAGCTTCCTCCATCGTCAGGATATTCCTATACGGATTAAGTACGTACTTGTAGCACAGGGCGGCTGCACAGCCCCCCAAAATCGGACCCACCCAGTACACCTAAATTTAAAAAAAAATATGTTAGTGTTTCCATTACATGCATATAGGTAACGATGGCATAAAGTCGGCAGTGGCATCTCTGTTAAGGTTTTAATATTTTAGTATTAAATATGCTCAACCAACTTGTCTTAGTTCGGTGTACATGCAATTAGAAATAGTCGTATACCTGTGCTTCAAGCTTTTTCTCAACGTACGTTCCAGGTAACTAATATCATACTATATTGCCTCTCTATCAGAATGTCTGGGGCATAAAAGTGTTATATGTAATTATGTGTTCGTACAACAATAATGTTTCATGTGATTGCACAAACACCAAAAAAGGAAGATGAGTCATCAAATTTCACCAGTTTATTGATGAACGTTCAAGAATGTATCTCCCTCCACATGGCCCAATGGCAGAATATCAAATATATGCGCACATCTGCATGAACTACACACACACAAACACACTTATACACACACACACACACACACACACACACACACACACACACACACACACACACACACAAACACACACACACACACACACACACACCGCCGCCACCACCCTCACCCACATATGCATGCCTCTCCAATTAGGTATCGTATGCATCTACCATAAGTTGTTACCTGCTTTGATTAAATTTAACAAGATGAATGACGAGGGGTTTAGTCTAGCCCCAATCATTTTCAATTTCAAATCGACCTTATAATTGAATTCGTGCGATATCTGCATTGCTTATTACTTCTTTGTTTAATGGTTTTGGACAATATACAAAAGGAAAGAAAAAAAAAGAAAGAAAAACTGAATCAAACTGACCAAATTCAAGTTGACTTCATTTCTGTTTCTGTGCACATTCGAGAACATCTCTACTTTTTGTGCTCATAATATGACAAAGTCTTATATTGAGAGTCTTTGGACGTCCTTGGGAATTTTTGTAGACAAATGGATGTCCTTGCGATTGTTGGTGACAAATGGAAATCCTTCGTATTTTTGGTGACAAATGCATGTCATTAAGAAGTGTAATACATAATCACAAATGTTATATTTTTAAGAATAAATGTTCTCTAGAGCCAAATAATATTCTCTAACTACAGAATGGCTGAAACCTCAAAATAATATATGATTATGTTATCCATATTTCGTTAATCGTTCACACACACACACACACACACACACACACACACACACTATATATATATATATATATATATATATATATATATATATATATATATGTCATATATGGCTAAACTTTGCCCTTATATATATATATATATATATATATATATATATATATATATATATATATATATATATATATATAAGGGCAAAGTTTAGCCAAAGTGACTATTCAATAAGCGTTTTACTGATATTTAATCTTCACGTCTCTCTTTATCTACGAACTTAGAATGTTTTTGAAACCTTGAATTCTTTATAAGTTAGTTCAATTGTTTCACTAACATTTACATAATCTTCGTTCCATGGTATACATCATTTATTCTTAAGTTACAATTTCACAGAGCGTATGATACTACAGTCACGCTTTAATCCAGACTTGATTAATTAAGGAAGGCATGTATGCAGAGTTAATGTTATTTTCAGCTCGAAACTAAGGCTTGACGACCACACATGTAACCTTTTCTTAAATACTCCAAGCTGTTTCACTGCTATTTTATTATGCAAAGTGAAGTTATCTTGGACGGTTCCTTTTTTATGTTAGAGCAAATTTCAAAAATGCTATATGCCACTCTAATTACACTAACTAACCCTTACTTGGGCCAATAATAGCATGTTGCATGATTAAATGATAAGGAATAAAATTATTCAAAATTCATATTTCCTTTGAATGAGGTCCAAACGTATATAAAGGTTCCGGTACACATCTATTTGCTGTTGAAATTTCACAATATTTTCATAACATATTTCATCCACTTTTCATATGGACTTCAGAAGTGAACATTAAAATGAAGATTTGGATTTGTTTATTCTTGTGCACAACACCATAAGAAAATAAACCCAGTCTGCTTTAGTTTGTAACTGGTTTAGTCAGTGGACTTGCAATGATTTAGCGCCATCTATTATCTAATAGAACTGCTAAGTTTAACTTCGTAAATAATATCCAGAATATATTACATTTTTAATTCGACCAAGGCATAGATGTAACTAATCTATTGTCAAATGCTTTGAATATATATAAATAAATTACTTTTTCATGATCATGTATAATGCATTCAATGAAATGTCTTCATATAAAACTGCTGTTCAGCTATACCTTGTACAATTTATCACCTTTTCGATGTCTTTAGAACATAGTTAATACTTAAAATGCCAGGTGACCACCATATTACCAAGGTTATATGTTACAATGTTATGTAATAAACATTTAAATATTTGAAATTGTTTATTTACGATTTATTTATGTATTTATTTATTTATGTATTTATTTATTTATTGCTTCCTCTCATTTGCAGCACTCTAATATAAGACCTGAGAAACAATAATTACCCAGTGAAGGTTCCAGGAGTTAGACACAACCGTTGATGCAAATGATCGGGCAGGATTCATGCTAGCTCCCGAAAATGGTATCTACAAATTAGAATATACGTAATTTGCATGTACACATAGGAAGCAAAAGCATCAGATCTATTCAAATAAAGCAATCAAGTATTTTATCTTTATTTTACGAAAAGATTTTGTGAAAAGTTCAATCACGATAGTGATTATTGTTGATTTACCATTAAGGCTGATTTATTATATTCATATCAGTTAAAAAAGAGAAAAGGCAGAATAAATGTTTTAGTATTGGTGAAAAGATTTATAAGTGCTCCTGATAAAACCATTGTTTATATTTAGTAAATAGTTGAAATAGTAATAGGATTGTTCAGATAATCACTTTGCCACTCATATCGCCACGATTGCAATAATCTGCCGTTATATCCAATTAATATATGGCATAGACCTTTCCGTGGGTAAATCTTTCTGCGGACAATCATATAGGTCATTAGGTAGGAAGGTTGGTAGATAGATATGTAGGTTGGTAGGTAGGTAGGTAGGCATGTAAGTAAGTATGCGTGCGTGCGTGGGTCCGTGCGTATGTATGTGTGTGTATGTATGTATGTATGTATGTATGTATGTATGTATGTATGTATGTATGTATGTATGTATGTATGTATGTATGTATGTATGTATGTATGTATGTATGTATGTATGTATGTATGTAGATTGTATACATATATTAATAACAAATAGCTTAAGTAACCGGTTACATACTCCTGCAAAATGCAACACAGCAACTGTAAGTCCGATTCCAAATGCTGGACTGCCATAGAGGGATCTGTTGGAGTCCGTAATGCCCATAATGCACAGAACCAGAATAAAAGTAAAGAGACATTCACATCCCACCCCCTGTCCAGCGTTAAGTTTGGGGTTCACCCCGGTAACTCCGAGATTGATGTGAAATTCTGGTGGTGTTACACTGCAAAAGAGGAATACGCACACAATATCAATGTTGGTCTTAACTAATGTACAGAGTTACGTTCTCTAATAGATGTAACAACCAGTTTGAAGTGGTCATCTTAATGAAATGTTTTCACTATGGACTAAATCAGAAGAATAACATTGGTATATATAAACGCTTGAAGATTCCATAACATTACAATGTTAATTACGTATCATCCTTTCATCTAATTACTGAATCTCGTGTGTTAATGGATATGTTTTAAATTTATCAAAACAATCCTAACATTTATCAGAGATGGCAATGCAAAAACGGGAGTCGTGATAGACCAGACTAAAACATACTGCATAATTCGGCAATCATAACAATGAGTATAAAATAGGACATAACATGTAAACAAGCTGAAAAATCTAGTTACGAGTGTAAACCAATAGAGTCCAAACCGAAAACAACAGCAGAAATGAACCGCAGACAAAAAATTAATATCATCGTAAAATAGAAAATACAACCACAGCGTACTAGTTTAGATCACAACTTAGTACAATAATTACGTCTTAAAATAGACCATATATTGACTTCGTAATAATTTATATCATAAATAGACTATACAAAGACTGCGTACTACTTTACGTTATAAATAGACTATACATTGACTTCGTACTAAATTACGTCATAAAAAATACTATAAAATATTGCATACGAACTTACGTCATAAAATAAAATACAAAAACCGCATACGAATTTACGTCATAAAATACAATACAAAAACCGCGTACTAATTTACATCATAAAATAGACTATACATTGACTTCGTACTAAGTTACGTTAGAAAATAGACTATACATTGACTTCGTACTAAGTTACGTTAGAAAATAGACTATACATTGACTTCGTACTAAGTTACGTTAGGAAATAGACTATACATTGACTTCGTACTAAGTTACGTTAGAAAATAGACTATACATTGACTTCGTACTAAGTTACGTTAGAAAATAGACTATACATTGACTTCGTACTAAGTTACGTTAGAAAATAGACTATACATTGACTTCGTACTAAGTTACGTTAGAAAATAGACTATACATTGACTTCGTACTAAGTTACGTTAGAAAATAGACTATACATTGACTTCGTACTAAGTTACGTTAGAAAATAGACTATACATTGACTTCGTACTAAGTTACGTTAGAAAATAGACTATACATTGACTTCGTACTAAGTTACGTCATGAACAGACTATATAAAGACTGGACTGCGTACTAATTTATGTCTTAAGATAGACTAACCGTTGACTTCGTACTAATTTACGTCATAAAAACAGATTATACAAAGACTGCGTATTAATTTACGTCATAAAATTGACTATACATTGAATTCGTACTAATTAACGTCATAACATAGATATCCTCAAAGATGCGATACGAACACCGTACTTTAACGCACATCATAGAATAGATACAAAGCCTGTGAACTAACTTATAAAATAGACCCTGCATAGACAGTGTACTAATTTACATTATAAAAAGATTATACCCAGACAGTGTACTAATCTGAATAACAAAACTTGCTAGGGAAAAGGCACGTGAATTTATGGAGACTTTTTAAATATTGCCTGACATATTTTAAATCTAACAACCATTTGCCACCTCTGCAATCATCGGACGCTAATTTATCCGATTTATCTGCGTCTAAATATTTTGGGAAAATCAAATTATTTGAATTCATATTTTGAGTCATTATCGCGAAATAATGATCAATATATATTACAAGGTTTAATGTTATGGAAATTGACGAACGACTCTCATTCTGGTCATTTTATTGTGTATTAGTTACTGTTATATAACTGATGTTTATATTTGGATTATTCATTCCTATCTTACAATCCAAAGTTGAATCGATATTTCTGTCCATGTTTTGATTTTTCCAGAATCCATTTATTTAAATTATTGTTTTTGAATCACCAACTACTGTGTAATTTCTGACAAAAATTACTTTTTTGGATTATTGTGAACTCATTCGAAGACATTTTGGATTATACAATGATGATTCATCAAGGTTGTTGGGTACATTATCACATTTAATATCATTCGGAACACCAGTGGAAATCATCAGAAACATCTTTATATGTATGGACGCCATTTAATTCACAATACTAAAATGTTCTTTTTAAATTTTCACTTGTTTTCTTGGGAAATAATCGAGTTCTTGAATTTTGTTTTTTCCTTGTTTTCTGTTACTTAGTTTAAGACCATATATTTGTAACACATTTATATTGCCACTGATTCTTGGTTATGAAAAATAGTCCGCAAATACTAGATTTTACAATAGGTCATTGACTCTTTACCAGTCAGCGGACAACGGTCTACGCATTGACCAGATATTCTTATTTATCTCTGGTGTTGTTTAATCATTGTTTATTGTTTTGTGTGGGTTGGGTAAAGTAGTGTGTGTCAGTGTTTTTTTAATGGTGTTTTTGTCGGCATGGTTGAGATTTCTTAACAGACTAGGACCAATTTCAGCCATTGCTTGACACATGAAGGCATTTTGCTGACAAGCCGGAGGAAATCCATATCATGACGTCATTGAAGAATGAGAGCTTGAAGTAGGGGCAATGAGGCGATGGGTGCTAATTTGTATATTGCTTATTTTTATATATTGAAATATTTTAACTGAAGAACAGTACCCTTAGCTTCTTCAAATATAATCTCTCCTCTCTCCTTCCAATGATCATTCGATTGTTCCCAAAGTTATTCGTATACAATTCTGATGTATATCGCATGCACTCAGATACAATTTACTCTTAAAAAAAGTAGCTGACTATTGAAGGGTTGTATCTAACTAGAAAATACAATGTTTAAAAAAATTTTTTTTTTTTATAAAAGCAACATAAAATAAACAAGCAAGACATGTTGATGACCACCAGTCAATTGTATATGTCATACACTATTGGGTTCTACAAGACTGAATGTCCGTTATTACGCATTATACTCACCACTTCAATATCAAGCATCCCATTATGCCTCCAATACACTGGCTTGTTGTGTACATCAGGGCCCTTAGAGGACTTATGTTCATGGTGACCGCCATAGCGATTGACACGGCGGGGTTAAAATGACCCCCAGACACGTGACCCAAGCAGTGAATCAAAGTAGCGATCATTAGCCCGAAGGTGAGTGCGATCTGTAATAAGATATAAATATAAATTTAACGATTTATTTTATGGATGGTACAGATCCGTTTCTGTATTATGCTGTGAGTCAGGACTTCTTTCTGACAAACGGGAAATGGATTGAAAATGTGCTGGAAGTAGAAAAAGGTACTGTAAAATTGTGCGTAACGCAATGATAATAATTTCATGTAGTACGTGATTCAGAAATAGCGGAGCAAAGTACTCAAATTACTCACTATATTTTTATCAATTCTAATATACACTTATCATAGCAATATCTAAAGAAGTTTATATATATATATATATATATATATATATATATATATATATATATATATATATATATATATATATATATATATATATATATATATATATATAATGAATACATTCAGCAATCTTATAAAGTTTTTAGATCGTGCAATAAAGGCACAGGAAACAGATGATACATAAGAAGGCTACCAATTCTGATAGCTAAGCATGTTCCAATGTAGAGGATGAAATAGTCGCACATTTCAGTATCATCATCGCTGATAGTTATTTGTATTAGTTTTTTCCTTCCAAATCATAATAAGAATTGCATGAAAATTGTGGTATTCATTGAAATCGTTTGTATACACTCAATGATGTTACAACAAAGTTTTGGATGGCAAACTTTGATTATCGTCAGTAACGGCAAGTTTTGATATTTCTGTTCAGAGCGATGCGATAAAATATTTATTGGTTTGGAAATAAAAGGAAATGTGGAGGATGATTAGTTTAGTATGTTATCATATTTTTTGTTTCTTCGTCTTTTTCTTTCTTTCTTGTTTTCTTTCTTTCTGTCTGTCTTTTTTTCTTTCTTTCTTCTTTTTCTCTTTTTCTTTCTTTCTTCTTTTTCTCTTTATGTTTCGTTCTTCTTTCATTCTTTCGTATTTCTCTTTTCTTTCTTTCATTCTTATCTTTATCTTTCTTTTTCTTTTTTTCTTTCTTTCTTTCCTTCATTCCATATTTCTTTCTTTCTCTCTTTTTGAACTTATATCTTTAGGATATGTTTTGATACCTGCAGAACTTAGTGTGGCTACACATTTGCATGTGTGATGTGTGTAGACACTGCTGCTGGTACGGAGTTTACATGATTACAACATGAACTTGTATCTCTCTGAGGTTTATAACATCTGGGGCTACTCTAGTGCTACAAAAACCTTTAACGACACGCTGTTATAGTATTTGATGCAATTATAAACTTAAACTGTATGGACGATATTGATGTAGAGCAATAAACGACAACGAGGCCAGCCACTCATAATTTATTTCGGTTAACATATGTAACAGAAGTATATATATATATATATATATATATATATATATATATATATATATATATATATATATATATATATATATATAAGTATGCTATACAAATTACGGCATAGTTACTGCAATAAAGAACAAGACCTTTAGTTAAACTAACATGAAAAGAGGGTGGATCTAAAAACAAATCGTAGTAAACTATAATATTGTAGGAAGCAAGTACATACAAAGTCTAGACTATCTTTGCCGTTCTAGTTACTCTATTAAACTTTAATCTTTAAAAAGACAAAATAATACTCTCTGAGAAAGAAATTCATAGCTATTGTGTTAAAAATGATATGGTCATATATCTTAACATTCTATAGATTATCCTTTTATTCGGGGGGTGGGGGGTGGGAGTGGGAGGTGGTGGTATTGAGCAAATTCCCATGAACGGTGAAAGAACTTGGTTGATTACATGAAATACGTAAAGGAAACAAGGTCTGTTTCATCGCTATGGCATAAAACGTGCAGTGTAATAAATGTTATGTTTTGAACTGAACCATGTACCTATCGCACAAGACCCTATGCTTTGATTTCTATCTCAAACAGCCTCATTTGTTTGACTGCGATAAAGACATGTACAAAGAAATACGTCCACCCTGTTTTCAATTAGCTTGTTAACACTGACATCATTTCATCAGCTAAGAAATCTCTACGGTATTCAACAGTAAGTCTTCTATACATGTAACGAAGTTTGTAACCAGTTAACATAACAGCCAATACATCTCACTAGGAGTCAACAAAACCCGCTCCATATTTGTAATGACGTCTGTAATGTATATAACTCATCAGTCGAAATAGGCTCTTATGTCCTTTACTGGTGTATAAGGTTCGCTGTCAGTCAGACGGACGGACGGACGGACGGACGGATGGATGGATGGATGGATGGATGGATGGATGGATCTACGAATCTTGTCAAACCTGATTCCTATGATTGAAATCAAAGCATATGGAGCACGTCATGTGACAATGATCAAAACTGACTAGGAAGTGCATACAGGGAAGACGATGTGTGGCGTAACGCATTGATCTGGGTTCGAACCTCCTTAGAACAGGATTAAACAAGTAGTTCACCTATCTGATAGTATTATGTATTCGTATTTTATTTTATGTTATTTCTATCAAGTATTCATCTGCAGGCACAAGACACATTACTTCGCTCTAAATAGATATATGGATAGATGCATGCATGTAGCCCATATTAGTTTTTGTTGTGACGATTTGAATGTTTCTATATGGTCTGCACATGTGTATTGATTATTCAAATCTTATGTTTAAGTTTTATTCATAATTGTCTAATGGTTTATAGATGATACGCCTTATTTCGATGTAGTAGACCTTTCTCTCTTTAGATACTTGAAGAACATCTCTGATAATGGAATAGTCAAACTAAGCTGCATGTAAACATAATGATCGTTGTTTGCGAACTTCTTAATTCTTAAATCCGTTATTGTCGTTTCTCTATGCATGATGGAAATGTGACCTTTTTACAGCTTAAGCTATTCTACAATTTTAGTCGCTTTCAGCATTCCACTTTGGTCGCAAGGTAGGGATGCTTACGAACACCTTATCAAATTGTGATCATCATATTCATGTTTCTAATTGAAACACCTTATCAAATTATGATCATCGTATTTATGTTTCAAATTGAAACACCTTATCAAATTATGATCATCGTATTTATGTCTCTATTTATTTATTCGGGGAAACACATTGGTGGAAACATGCAACAGTGATGTCTAATAAAAGAAAATACAAATTCTGTATTCATTATAAATTAGAAATAAATGATCAATTATGTGATTCTATAATTTCTCAATATTACTATAGATTTATAACCTTTCCATTCGCGTCTAGGTCATTCATAAGTCGGTATTAGCCTCACCCATGTGTATACAAGAGCTAGATACTTACGCTCTTCTTCTGATAATCGTGTACTCATTGTTCCCAAGGTGAAAACAAGGTCATATGGACAACGTTCGTTTGCATACCAGGGCCCGGCGACGAGGAAAGAATTGCCCATTGAAATTAGACACAAAGACCCAGTGGTCCCTTTTAAGAGTGCTCTTAAAACGCACTGTTTCGACTGCAGGGACAAACTTAGTGACCTAGTCATGTTTTGTATCTTATATGTTTTTAGCATGTTTTTATGTTTTCCAATTTCATGGGTTTTGTCATTTGTTTTTCTGTAGTGTAGTCATATCACTATTGATGGTGTAAAGCGCTTAGAGCTTCGAAAGATTAGGCGCTATACAAAGTCCTCATTATTATTATTATTATTATTATTATTATTATTATTATTATTATTATTATTATTATTATAATAATAACAGAATTAACTGTGTGATTTAGATTTTTATCGTATCAAAAGTCTTTAGTCATATCACTGAGATGTGTGTAGTGTAGCTGTTTATAGAGATTTCTAGCACTGGGCCATTATGCCGCAGACATTTAGTATCATGTCCGACCCAGTCACAGTCGAGTGGTAACAGGTTGACAAGTCCTTAAAAGAAAGTCTTAATGTTGAGCGCCATCCAATACAGCTGCTAATAACATTTTTTTTTTATTTTTTATAAATTTCTGGTGGACTCTTTCGGAGTTAGAACTCGCGACCTCCAGCATGCGAAGCGGACGCAGTAACCACGTCGATCACAATAGCCGTCATAATGAAATGGAACATCAAAATATTAAAGATTTCTTTAGTACAGACGTTATGAAAAGATACCTGTTTACCAGATTTGCTACCAAATGAGATTTCTTCACACTACGATTACTGTATTCATAGCAGTGTCAGCTCTAATATTTTTATGGAATTGGTTCAGCATAGTGGAAGACAGTCTCACAAGCTGTAATAATGTTATGAAATCTTGTAAAGGGAAGTAAGAAAATTAAAAGAAAGATATATTTCAAATACCATTGAATATTACGTATACACTAACAAATTCGTATATTCGAAAAGAAAGGTATGACATTGTCTTAAAAAGTTAAAATCTCGAGATTTTGCTTGAATTGTGATATCATTGTACACTTACACTATTGAAATCAACAGTGTTTAAACTGCTAATCAACCTTGCCCAGTTGATTTAAGGTCGCATAGTTCATTGCTTTAATAACAATTTTCCATGATATTGGATTTCATATACAAATTTCAACGGTACCTTCCCGTCATTAAAACTTCAGTACGATTACCTTATAACATTTACTCCAGCCTGTGTTAATTAGATAGAATGATCACATCTGAATGTATGTGCGTGTGCGTATGTGCCGACTTGGTCGCCTTTTAGCATGATACACAACACACGCGGATGAGTATTGGGCAACACATTTTGATATCCCAAATGTAGTTTGATTAGAACTTCAAGGGTCAAAACTACATATGTATATTTAATAGCTATTCAAACGTGTCAACATTTCTCATGACTCGCATGTCTAGGTTGTTTGTGCAAAGTCATTCATTTCCCTGAAACAATATACCTTAGTTTCAATACTAATGACCGTTGAATGACGATTGTGTTCTTGACACACACACACACACACACACAAATATAATTGGTCAGTGTGAATAGAAAAAACAGTAAACCAGTAATACGCCACATTTGCCTGTACATTTGCATCTCTTTATCACCATTGCAATATACACGGTACCTGCCGATGACGAAGCAGTCTCTTGTTTTTCAATTGTTTAACTTACCAGTCTCCAAATCATACATACAGCACTTGGAGTCACACAACCAATGTACACCGCTAGATTTTAATTTTGACTACGAAACGACGGGGACACTCGTGCAACTCTGACTTGACCTAATTTCACCAGAGGTAAACCATGGCAACATGGAAACTCACAAACACTTCACTCCTTGACGTTTTCTCCTAGTAAATGGCTACGTATTTCGCGCTAATGAATATGTCCATAGAACCGACTTCCCAAAATAAGTAATCACACAAGTATAAACCTGTAACATATATTAATGCACGTATCCGAATATTTTAGTACGTAGGGTCGATGTTGAACTAGTAGTAGAGGAAACTATTAGAAGAAATGCGAGGAGAGGGAGGATGGAATGAGTAGTAGTAGTAGTAGTAGTAGTAGTAGTAGTAGTAGTAGTAGTAGTAGATGTAACATCAGTTGTCTTAGATGTAATTGTAGCAATAGATGTAGCAGCAGAAAATATCAGTATTACTTGCAGCAGTAGTATTAGTAGAAATTGTAGCTGTTGTGTTATAATCAATAGTAGTAGAAATAATAGTATTTGCATTAGTAGCATCAGTAGCAGTAGCAATTGTAGTAGTCGTAATAGTAATAGTTGCAGTTGTAAGCACTGCTTGTTTTTATTGTTGTACTAGCGGCATATGTAGTAATAGTAGAATGTGTAGATACAATAATAGCATTTGTAGTACTAGTAGCATTTGTAATTGTAATAATAGCAGTTGTAGTAATAGTAGCGTATGTAGTTGTAATAATAGAAGTTGTAGTACTAGTTGCGTTTGTTGTTGTAATAATAGTAGTTGTAGTACTAGCATAATTTGTACTTGTAATAAAGTTGTAGTACTAGTAGCGTTTGCAGTTATAGTAATAGCAGTTGTAGTACTAGTAGCATTTGTAATTGTAATAATAGCAGTTGTAGTGCTAGTAGCGTTTGTGGTTATAAATAGCAGTTGTAGTACTAGTAGCATTTGTAACTGTAATAATAGTAGTTGTAGTACTAGTAGCGTTTGTAGTTGTAATAATAGCAGTTGTAGTACTAGTAGCGTTTGTAGTTATAATAATAGCAGTTGTAGTACTAGTATAATTTGTAATTGTAATGATAGTAGTTGTAGTACTAGTATAATTTGTAATTGTAATAATAGTAGTTGTAGTACTAGTATAATTTGTAATTGTAATAATACTAGTTGTAGTACTAGTATAATTTGTAATTGTAATAATAGTAGTTTTAGTACTAGTATAATTTGTAATTGTAATAATACTAGTTGTAGTACTAGTATAATTTATAGTTGTAATAATAGTAGTTGTAGTACTAGTAGCGTTTCTAGTTGTAATAATAGCAGTTGTAGTACTAGTATAATTTGTAATTGTAATAATATTAGTTGTAGTACTAGTATAATTTGTAGTTGTACTAATAGTAGTTGTAGTACTAGTAGCGTTTGTAGTTGTAATAATAGCAGTTGTAGTACTAGTAGCGTTTGTAGTTGTAATAATAGTAGTTGTAGTACTAGTATCATTTGTAATTGTAATAATACTAGTTGTAGTACTAGTTGCATTTGTAATTGTAATAATAGTAGTTGTAGTATTAGTATCATTTGTAATTGTAATAATAGCTGTTGCAGTACTAGTAGCGTATGTAGTTGTAATAATATCAGTTGTAGTACTAGTAGCGTTTGTAGTTGTATTAATAGCAGTTGTAGTACTAGTATAATTTGTAATTGTAATAATATTAGTTGTAGTACTAGTATAATTTGTAATTGTAATAATAGTAGTTGTAGTACTAGTATCATTTGTAATTGTAATAATAGTAGTTGTAGTACTAGTATAATTTGTACTTGTAATAATATTAGTTTTAGTACTAGTAGCGTTTGTAGTTGTAATAATAGTAGTTGTAGTACTAGTAGCGTTTGTAGTTGTAATAATAGCAGTTGTAGTACTAGTAGCGTTTGTAGTTTTAATAATAGTAGTGTAGTACTAGTAGCGTTTGTAGTTGTAATAATAGTAGTTGTAGTATTAGTATAATTTGTACTTGTAATAATATTAGTTTTAGTACTAGTAGCGTTTGTAGTTGTAATAATAGCAGTTGTAGTGCTAGTAGCGTTTGTAGTTATAATAATAGCAGTTGTAGTACTAGTAGTGTTTGTAGTTATAATAATAGCAGTTGTAGCACTAGTATAATTTGTAATTGTAATAATAGTAGCTGTTACAAGTATAATTTGTAATTGTAATAATACTAGTTGTAGTACTAGTTGCATTTGTAATTGTAATAATAGTAGTTGTAGTATTAGTATCATTTGTAATTGTAATAATACTAGTTGTAGTACTAGTAGCGTTTGTAGTTGTAATAATAGTAGTTGTAGTACTAGTATCATTTGTAATTGTAATAATACTAGTTGTAGTACTAGTTGCATTTGTAATTGTAATAATAGTAGTTGTAGTATTAGTATCATTTGTAATTGTAATAATAGCTGTTGTAGTACTAGTAGCGTATGTAGTTGTAATAATATCAGTTGTAGTACTAGTAGCGTTTGTAGTTGTATTAATAGCAGTTGTAGTACTAGTATAATTTGTAATTGTAATAATATTAGTTGTAGTACTAGTAGCGTTTGTAATTGTAATAATAGTAGTTGTAGTACTAGTATAATTTGTAATTGTAATAATATTAGTTGTAGTACTAGTAGCGTTTGTAGTTGTAATAATAGTAGTTGTAGTACTAGTATAATTTGTAATTGTAATAATATTAGTTGTAGTACTAGTAGCGTTTGTAGTTGTAATAATAGTAGTTGTAGTACAAGTATAATTGGTACTTGTAATAATAGTCATAGCAAGTGCTACATAACTGTGATTCACGTTAACCTAAAGACAATGATGATTTCTTATCCGTTGTAAATCTGTTTTTGTTCATTTCGTCTTGTGAATTACCTACTGAAAACATGTATCTTGTTCTTTCTATTCCGGCACTTATTCCCCTATTACGACCGTTTGCTATGACTTAATATATGTTAAAGGTTTCTTTATTATGACGTATAACGTGATTTGAAGAAGCAAGAGTTTCATGTGCTGGAATGCGATGCTTTTACACCTGCCAGTAAGTCATATGTAATCTCTTACATTTTAAGCAAATCCATGACCTGCAGAAAGTTAAAATAATATAACTATCCCATTTGAACCTCCTGGTCCTCCATCTCCTCTGTATCTTTGTTACATCAATCATGAAACCATGGTTGGAACTTCGTTTGCGATGAAACAATTGTTTGGAGGCGCTTTGTATTGTAAACAATAAATATGATTAAAACATTTTCAAAAATTGGATTGGTATCTAGAGAAAATAGATTAAAAATATACATGAAAATTATTTCTATCAACAGGTAGAGCTATGCATAACGATTACAATGCAATTCAATACAAACTGATGCTCTAAATAGTTAAGAAAACGAGAAATACCTGATCACGATAAACCCAATGGTTGTCTAGGTGCACAATAGATGCAAAGGAATAGAAAAGCAAGAGCTCATAGAGAAGATAGGCATATATATATATATATATATATATATATATATATATATATATATATATATATATATATATATACAGACTGGTTGCTATACTAAACTCACCCGAATTATTCGTGCGTGATCTAGCTGGTCTTGCGGAACTGAGGACCCGTCTAAGGTTAACTGAATTGTAGAAGCACACCCAATAAATACAAATAGCATTGTTCCAACGAATTCAGCCAAAACAGCCCTCCAAAATGACCATTGATTTACTTCCCTAAATAAAATACCCTTGTTTCCGCCTATTTCTTTTTCAGATCGTATTTTCGCCAGCTTGTTGGTGATATAAATGAAGTATCCCTCCATGATGGTTATCAGAAAGTAGCCAGAACTAAACTGTTATGTGATGCGCTGCTGGAAGCGGGGCAATTTAAAGGTTAGATGTAACACCAGTTGAGAGAGATAATGGATGTGCGTCGGCGCATTGTATGTTATGTTGCTGCAGTTGTTCGAATTTTTAAACAGTTGGCTGTAATTTTGTCGTAAAACAGTGTGCTTTGATATCAGCTGTAAGTCGAGTAAGGGAAAAACGTTATGTTTTAGCAAAAACTTGATAGCATTTGGTTTACTAAATAAATGTCATCAGTATGTTATCTATCTGTCTGTCAGTCTTTCTGTCAGTCTGACTGTATTATGTATGAGTCAAATTCATTTCCTGATGTATGTTTTAGAATTTTAGAAAGGAACATTGGTATGTATGTATGTATGTTTGTATGTATGTGTGTGTACGTACGCACTCACGTACGCACGTACGTACGTATGTATGTATATATGGATGTATGACTGTACCGTCTTAAGAATAAAACTGCAGTACAGTGGGCAAATGTTTTTACAACTGCCGTATATACCAGATGGAAAATATAAATATTATTAAGTATGACCGTATAAATATGTAATAGAAATATCAGACTTGTTATTGGTTAGTTATGTGTAATACTGCCAGTAAAAACATTTATGGTGGTATTAATGCTATAAAATAAGGCAAGTACAGACGGTGTATTCTTTTAAATGATTAGCATTATCTTTAACATAGTTAAGTCAAGGATTTAACATTATCGTTGAATAGTAAAGACGATGATTTAACATTATCATTCAGTTGTAAAGTCAAGGATTTGACATTATTGTTGAACAGTAAAGATGACGATTTAACATTATCGTTGAATAGTACCGCCAAGTCTTCAACATTATCGTTAAATTGTAAAACCAGGGATTTAACATTATCGTTGAAACGTAAAGACGAGGATTTAACATTATCGTTGAAACGTAAAGACGAGGATTTAACATTATCGTTGAAACGTAAAACCAAGGATTTAACATTATCGTTGAAACGTAAAGACGATGATTTAACATTATCGTTGAAACATAAAGACGAGGATTTAACATTATCGTTGAAACGTAAAACCAAGGATTTAACATTATCGTTGAAACGTAAAGACGAGGATTTAACATTATCGTTGAAATGTAAAGACAAGGATTTAACATTATCGTTGAAACGTAAAACCAAGGATTTGACATTATCATTGAAACGTAAAGACGAGGATTTAACATTATCGTTGAAACGTAAAGACGAGGATTTAACATTATCTTTGAAACGTAAAACCAAGGATTTAACATTATCGTTGAAACGTAAAGACAAGGATTTAGTATTATCGTTGAAACATAAAGACCAGGATTTAACATTATCGTTGAAACGTAAAGACGAGGATTTAACATTATCGTTGAGTAGTAAAGAAAAGGATTTAACATTTTCATATTAAAGCAAAAGCAAGTATTCTTTAAATTAGAGTACACATCAATGTAATAGTATCTTTGATATAGTAAAGACATGGATGCGTTCAATAAGTTCGGATTATACATATCTAATTTAAAATTGTTGAGGATTTAATACTAAATTCATGAAACATGTTGAATAAGGTTCAATTTGTGCGATCCTTGGCTCGCAAAATCAGGATATTATTCAATGCGTTCTATAAATTTAATATTTAGTTATTGCACATTTGAGATTCATTTTAAGACAGTATTTATGTCCAAGGAAATTATTTAGATAAAATAAAATATGGAACGAATAATTTCGTTCTTTCTGATTGACGATGCACCTAACTTGTTGTGCATAAAAATTAGTCTCAAAAAACGTTGAACTAGTATTAACGTGTAAATGCAGATTATAATTTGCTTACAAACTACAACACAATTATTTTTCAGTACAGAATGTCCAATTATATGTTACTGTACCGGTTCGGATGCCATAGACGATCCATGTTTAGGAACCTCACCTGTCACTTTCACAACTAAATATTAGATTATTATAATATTCATGCTAAACAATGTTTCACTGGATGCAGAAATTCCTATATTTATTTTGATGTTTTTGTAACCATATGTTTTCTATACTTGACCTGGAGCAGAGAGTACAGAACATGTAAACAAATTTAATTTTGAGTCGGAATTACATCACATATTTACCGCTTGATGCAATAATGAAAACAGTTTATAATGTATTCCCCAATGACATTAGGTAATGCTGATAACAGGATAATCAATTTCCCGATGGCATTAGGTAATGCTGAAAACAGTTTACAATTTATTTCTCAAAATGTTCCCAGTTTCTACAACTTTAATTATTTTATGTAATCTTGTCGCGTCATTTCAGCTTTTCCTTGAATCCGCAGCAGAAGAAAAGCACGCATGCATAATCAGTATGGTACATACATTACTTCTTGCAGAAGGATCTATTTCTAATGCATACTTGGTTAAGACTTTTGCATTGGAATGGCTCACACAAAGTTCAGTTCTTGATAATTATACAGCTTCATATTCCTCGACATAGATCACCCGTATATCAGTCTAAATGTCCGTTCTCATTCCCGACGATTTCATTGCTCAGGCACCATCGTAACGTTCTGTTGAAAAGGCAATCAATTACTTATAATGGCGTCACTAGGAAAATTAGCGTTTTCCTAACCAACGTTAATAAACTGACTTAAGGTCTTACAGATTAATTTTTTCCAAATTGTTTTGTGTATAATCGATAAGAAACGGCAGTGACATGTGCTTCATACGCACAACATAAAGTATGGGTATTGAATGAAATATTTTTACACTATAAGCTGGAAACCCACATTACAACATTGCTTAACAGAAGATGCGAAACATCATCAAAACCAACATAAATAATATTTTCTGATAGGTTACTGCACATTGTATTGAAAAATATGTTTTTCGGATTTGTATACTGCACGACCTTGGCATTCCTAATATCAACTAATTTTCTGTAGGTACCCATCAACTTTATAACCTGTCATGCGTCTATCGTTAGTCTAAATCCAAAACATTGCATCAAAAACATTAACGCGGAATGTGGCAAAACAGATGATATGTGGAAGTCCACGAAACATCGGCTTTAGTTTTAATCAACCAAAACGTAAAGCTTCTAATGAGTGTACGTGACGTGTTTACGGAGTAGTTCTTAAAAATAAACTATTGGACACACGTTATATATATATATATATATATATATATATATATATATATATATATATATATATATATATATATATATATATATATATATATATATAACACCATGTATTTACACAACATCATCGACCAGAAGGCCCTCCCATCGCCAACTTCATCATGCAGTTAAACAGGAACATCGACCAACATGACCTCTCCTTGCTACTTGCAGACAGATACCCAGAAACAAGAACCCAAATCCATTAAATATATAGTATGCTCTCCAATTAAAATATTTGTACAGAGTTTTAGAAACCCAGAGTGCCCAAGTGGTCTAACATGTGCACTGTTAAGGATCAATGCCACCTCACCTCTGACTTGATTCTAGTCTTAGTCTCGGCTAACGTGGATTCGTGAGAAAGTTTGCCAGTAGTTTCACGTGAGTCCGTGGTTCTTACCGGTGTTCTCATTGATTAGTCCTCCACCAGATCTAATGGACACCATCTATAGCCTATCTTGTGCTGAAAAATGGCGATAAATCCCACAACAACAACAATATGTACAGAGTTTAATACGACCAAGAAACACAAACTCACCCGCACGCTAAAAAAAAATATGCCTTAAATAGTCACTTGATAAACTATCTGAATACGGAAGTTTTAAAATTATATATATATATATATATATATATATATATATATATATATATATATATATATATATATATATATATATATATTCGATGCCGAAGTGTGCTTTAAATTGACATATATTGTAAGTTGCAATGACGATGTCTATGTTTTGATTTTTTGTCACCATATTCCATTACCGATTCAAATACAAAATAGCTTCACGAAATGTCTTAAAAGACATTTAAGAACTAGACTAATTCAGAAAGCAAATTTATTTGCAGAGAAAAAGGAGCATATATATATGTTTTCATTATGTTCATGGGGAGGGAAACTGGACGGGAGGGAGGCGAACTTGCACTGAAATTTGGAATTCTCGCTACCAGCCCACATCCCATATCAAATTATCATGAAGTGACAAATATGTGTGCTTGAAATGTTATGTGATAAACCTTCAATGTGTTGTCATTGGCAGCATACTAGGGTACATCAAAGGCCCTATATCTAACACTCACTGACATTTTTACGTTTCGTTGTGAAGTTCTATTTTTGGACCTCATTGAGCACTTCAACACCTGACACAGGATATGGTTAAAAAGCCTGTTAATACGCTATCTTAATACAATTAAATTTTTACTTTCTGTCTGATAGTCTTTTTGTCCTTATAGGTTTCACATTTATTCCGCCTCCTACACTAGTGCAATGTTAGTCCAACCCACCTCCACCACCATTCTCTCTCTCTCTCTGTCTCTGTCTCTGTCTCTGTCTCTGTCTCTCTCTCTCTCTCTCTCTCTTTCTCTCAACGTGTATTGACCGTATCACTGTATTTTGTTACTTCTCTTTTGTCTTCCCAAAAACTCGAGAGTCCTGGTTTCTTCTATGTCTGTGTGGGAAAGTTTGTTCCTCTCCTTATCAAATGGTACAATGTCTGCCTTCATGTGTTATATCATATCATCGGGTTCGAGATGAATCGCACGTTGTATTGAAATCGCTCCGGATTTGGGCTTCTCTGTACTTATTTACTTCGTCTGATTTGTAATCGTGTAACATATATATATTATTGTTAAGGGTATTTCATTTTGTCAGACATTTCGCCGTACTTTATATATATATAGGGGCTCGAGTGATCTAAAGCGCTCTCCGTTACGGATCACTGCCATTTCACCTCTATCTGCGTGGGTTCGAGTCTGAGATTCGGTCAATGTGGGTATGTGAGAAGATTCATCATCCGATTGGGCATTATGCATCCAAGAAAACAATAATAATTATAGCGCTTCTCGTCAAACTTTAATGTATTTTCTACAAATACGATACGAAAATGTCATTCCTTTGTCTAATTATGACCACGAATGTGTATATTTCCTAATGATGTACTGTTTACTAGATATATTATCTGATTTTAACAAGTGTTAATTGACTTTTGATGTGTATTATATGATAATTTGTTACATTTTAGGCTCTGAAGTCATAGCCGGACCAACAACTCCGAGTTGTCTGTGCTAATGTGCTGCTTTGGGATTTCTCTTGAAACAAAATAAGGCCCGCTATAACGCGTAGTTAGTAGATAATTATATATTGAGGATTAGATATCTTCTGACGGTTAATAAATTTTGAATAATAATAAATATAGAGTTTCTAAAATAGAGATCATGCTGACAACAAATATTCGTTTCTTCTTCTGCAAATCAATAAGTACGGTCATGTAATTGCCTTTCCAGACTTGAAGCTGAAAATGCAATTTTTGGTACTTTGAACCAAATCAATTTTTGGTACTTTGAACCAAATCAATTTTTGGTACTTTGAACCAAATCAATTTGGTACTTTGAACCAAATCAATTTTTGGTACTTTGAACCAAATCAATTTTTGGTACTTTGAACCAAATCAATTTGGTACTTTGAACCAAATCAATTTTTGGTGCTTTGAACCAAATCAATTTTTGGTACTTTGAACCAAATCAGAATTATGATCATCCTTCGTATTGTTCACTACATTAAAGTTCGTACTCATAGAAGAAATTCACACAGGCTTACTCTTGCATTTATTACGAACTATTGCAACGTGAAGACATTCCAATCTTTGAGCCAAAACAGAATTAAGAAGAATATAATGTTTTCATTTTGCTTTGAACCATAAAACGTGTTGCGATAGAGTCGATAGTTAAAAATTTGCTTGTTCTGGTTCGACATTACGTAAGAAATACAAATATGACACGGACACGAATACGTCACAGACACAAATGCACCCTTTCTCAACGACAACATATATATGTACTGCATGCTATATTATTGAATTTTATTGACAAACCAACTAAAATTATTCTACACCCATGCCAGTTTTTTTTTAAATTCAATGTTTCTTAACAAAAAGAGATCCCAGAGTTTTCACAATATAGCAATACAACTAGTGAACAATAGAATAATGGAACATTAGAACATCATTTTTGTTTGACAAGATTGTTATTTTTGTAATTATTGACAACTAATAATATAAACACTGTTCTAGTTTATGGCCCTGATAGTAAGTGTTCTGGCATAAAGATCCATTTTTATAATTTTAGAATAGAATAATATATAAAATATAATAATTCCAATTTTTATGAATTAAACGAATTTCCTGTAATATGATTGGATGTAAACGGTCACGTGATGTTGATCAGGAATTGTGTAGACTTCGAAAAATTCTGGGACTACTTTCGGCTTTTAAAATATAAATAAACATTGCAGACACAGGACTGACTTAAAGTAAACAATATTTTGTAAAGTATGAAGTTTCTGAATAAACGTAACTTTGACAGTAGTCACATTTCATTTCTCACTAGATCACCGAGTGGGTCTTGTCACAGGAGTCTGACGTTTTATCAATAAAGTACGGCGAAATGTCTGACAAAATTAAATACCCTTAACAATAACATATATATAAACACAAGGAATGCAAGCGTGACCACAACCCTTCGCTCGATTCGACATTTTCTCACGAGTCTTTTATCGCTTCAGAATCGCAAAAAGACTTAAAAACTACACACATGCATTCAAAAGACAGTTACTTACCAACGCATAGCTCTTAAATGACCATGTCCTGAATCCAACCGGCGAATTAACCTTTTTTTTCACAAGTACGGTCACATTAGCCAATGTAGGCTGATCTCCTGCCGGAAGTAGGCCATTCTCTACCAGTTTCTACCCTGCAGTAAATATGCTGAATAACATGATGAAAGTAATTTCTCAAGTTAAAATGTTCATCTTGCTTTTTATTTCAGATTGTATCATTTTATAATTTTATTTAAATTTACAGAACAGAAATATGTAGTAAAAAATGTGGTAGTAGATATAACGGTTGATGACGTCATCACACTTCAAATATTTACGACTGTTGCTGGATCCGGTAACTTTAAAAACACAGATTCTGCGCCGTGTTCGGTACAATTATTAGACACCAACGGATATTTACTGCCGGGTAGAAACTGGTAGAAAATGGGCTACTTCCGGCAGGAGATCAGCCTACATTGGCTTGCACTCCTTATGTTTATATATATATATATATATATATATATATATATATATATATATATATATATATATATATATATATATATATATATATATATATATATTATTGTTAAGGGTATTTCATTTTGTCAGACATTTTGCCGTACTTTATTGATAAAACGTCAGACTCCTGTGGTCTTGTTAAGTATTAACGCTGCTGAGAATGACATAAAATGTTACTCTTGTATAGAATTTATTTCATTGTTACCTTTATACAGTAAGTCATAGCATCATCTTGTTCATATTTCCTTAAAAATTGGAAGTATTCACTGAAAAAATCCATAATGATTTCAGGTTTGATTGAAATTTAATTTAGCACACTTGTTGAGTCGGTATCATGTAAGGTCATGGTCATCTGACGTAACAGATGGGACTGACTAAAATTGAACAAGAATGTTGTCAGTAAACAAAATGTTTTAAAAACCACAGTAACCATTGCCTATGATGTAAAAGATGAAGTTTATGAATAAACGTAACTGTGGCTGTAGTCAATTTCTTCGTGTGATTCTGTACAGGTTATGTATTACGGGGCGGTGTGAAACGCCGAATGAAAGGTAACTACGCGCTACGTAAATTCGAATGCATTATTGATGGAATAAGTTAATTTGACGATAGAAATGGTGAAATTTGAATTATAAGGATTAAATATGATCATGGTTGGGTATTTATTGATGTGTAAATTTTACCTAATTACTCACAAAGTTACTTTATGAGTGATTAGGTAAAATTTACACATCAATAAATACCCAACCATGATCATTTAATCTAATCCTATACTAAATAATAGAAGATCCTGTTTTATATTTTTTTTATAATCATACCTTGAGTAAGAACCGTTCATTTTTGATTATGGTCGAACTTGCCTACGTGTCAAATAACAAGTATCAATTGTCAAAAGCTACTTGTTTTTCCAAAGGATTGACCGTCATTCGGGGATCTGTTTTTCGTTGTAGCTAGACGTATTACCGATGTTTTGAGAACGACTAGTGAGTAGTGCTTTAACACTTGAGAAGTCAAGTTGATATAGATTGTGTCCAGTTTAGGGCTAATTATTTTTTTCTTCTTCAATTTATTTGGATTTCAAGTAATTTTGTTTTCCCTGGAAAATATTAGTGTCCTAAACTAATTTTCGGAAACACACATTTATCGAATTACTTTAAACATATTTCATATTGGAATAATACTTTCTTTGAATCTACATGAGACTGTTGACACTGAAGCACTTTTCTGATTATTAATGACGTCTTCGCTTTTCAATTTCAATTTCATTGTGATTCGGATTCAGTTTCAATACGACTTTTTATTGCTCAGAGTTCGTTTTTCTAATTCTTTGAGTAATGGATTTGATTCGTACAAGCGTAAGCAGTTCTTTTTCTAATTTGTACCTTGCTTTTCTAGGAACAGAAATTATTTGGAATGTTTTACAATGCTTGTTGTCTTAACTATTTTCTTGTTACTGTTGTGTGTGTGTGTGTGTGTGTGTGTGTGCATGTGTGCGTGTGTGTTATTTGTCTTCGACTTTGAGTTCAATAATTTTGAAAACGTACCTACCTACGTACAAACGAAACGTGATATTATATATCTCAGCCAAAGTGTCTAAGATGTAACAGTCTCTGTATTAACTAGGTGCACATGTATTTTTAAATCTCTTTTATATAAGACTAAAGGCAAGAATTGCTCACTGTTACGTGTTGTTTGGTTCTCATGTCAATCATATATTTTGTTTACAACACTAACTTGTGTTTATCTGGATGACCTACCAACCCAAAGCATCACCACCATCAACATTTGGCATTAGATAATAAACATCAAAATAAACAAGATCTGTTTTGTATCAGTTGGTTCTCCATAAAGAATGCGGTTAATCACAACATGAAATATGTATTGCAACTGTGGGAAACACGTTTGAAAACCAACTATGGTAGTAGAAAATGCATTAAATACGAACATTTAATTTTGTTTAGATTTATATCGATTTTAAAAATAGCAATCGTTAGTTTCCCAAAAGGTAAGAATACTCACTCTTACTTAATTCACTGTTCCAATAAAAAAATAAATAAGTGGCTGGAGTATGGCGAATTGGTTGACTTAACCATTTGTGAGATTTTCCTTGAATACGGTAATAATCAATGCTCTCAAGAGGAGATGCGTACGCATACTGATGTATTGATATCATTCAGGCCCAGGTTGGTCAGTGTAGTACTATCGCATGTTCTCTCATTTAACAGTTGTTAGACAAATAATGCAGTTGGGAATGAATCTAGACACGTTACATAAAGGCTCTTTACTGATCAAATACCATATGGAGTCTTGCAATAGTGTTAGTTTTACAACGTCTATGAAGCTTCGTGCAGATGTGAATAATAATTCAACCATTGTACCGATAATCTCGTACTGTTCCCGTTGAGCTTAATATCATCTTTCATAACATGACATATAACATGAATAAGAACCTGTTAAAACTCCGGTAAGATTTCACACATACCTTTATAAGTCTCTAGCCCAAGCATTGAACCAATCTGAACAGAGCATACATGACAGTGATAGGCAATGCCGATGGTATAAGACCAACTGGCTTCTCGGGAACAAGCACGTCATTTGGGGAAGGGGGCAATACCTTGTTAAGACATGTCAATAACGAGACACGGGGAAAATCACTTATTCATACTTTTATAACAATCGTGACTGTATAAAGATTGAAATACATCGGTCGCTACGTGTTTTTCAACCGTCATTGTTGGTGCTAATATTTCAAAACAAAACTGTTTTAAGTAGTAACTATGAAAACGTATGTCGTGTCTATTTAATGTTGCTTCCCTCTGATAATTGGTTGCTGTGTGCTAAATATTTATGGCATTATTATTAATGCAAGTTTGGCAGTAATTTGTGAAGGATCATTTGCAATACCCCTTTGACTTATCTGTCCTATGTTGCTGACGTTTCGTTCGTGTCCTTTCTTCACTATGCGGAAATAACGGGTTCATTTAGAGTAATGATTATTGAAATGATTTCATAGAAACCGATGCCTCTAAATACAGACTCTACAATGTTAAAATGTATTGGAGCGAGGTTGTTTAGACATCTCTTTCAATCCCCCCTAATTATGCAATAATCTTTGCTTTTAAAATGCATATATAATGTAAATGTATATATATTCATGTAAGCTCATTTATTATCTAGAACTTTATTGTGGTACTATATGGTATAGCTACATATACAGGGAACAGTATTGTAAAAATGGACAGATTCCAATGTATGAAAAACCTGCTGCTAAAAATTACTATTGTGTACTTCCTACAGTAACTGAGAATATTTTAGAAATAATAAATCGGATTATAGACATTGTCAATGTCATGCGGTTTATCAACCACTAATATACGCAAACAGGCTTTTAACATCGAAAAAAAGACTTTCACAAAGAAAACTAGTGCGATGCCTGTATCTCACATTGCTGCGCGTGCAAGATCGTACTTCTGTGGTCCACACTGTAAATCAGAGTTCAAGAACAATACCGTTTTCCAGCGTCACGTAGTTACTTAACGAATATATAAATATTTTCATCGTACAAATAATGAATGAAACACACATATACAGTTAAAACGGATTCGATGCAAATTCAACAATTTACAGAAAGAATCAACTCATGTATTTACCAGTTGTTATGCAAACTGAAGCTTCAAAATGATAAACGTGTTTATTGACATAGGTGACATGTGACCCAGCGGAAGATAAACACAGTCCCTGCATTCTCTACTGTATCTATCTGCTTGCTTGTAGACCCCTATGGAGGCCAACTGAGTACATCATCGTTCACTTTTCAAGTATATCACGGTATTTGGCACTGAAGGTAGCAGAGATACATATTTCAACCGGTTTTATGGTTTAATTTAAAATGTAATAGTGAAAAATCATACCTTATACAATGTGAAATTGACTAATTGTATTATAATTCTGAAACATACTTTTTCCGGAATTGATATTATCATTGTATCTGATCTGACTTATTGATGTGTATGCTTCTTGTTGGTTTTTTTTCTTTTGACTTAGTAGAACACTTAATATTTATTCCCTTTTTTTCTGAGGTTCATTCAACACGTTTGGACGTGTTACAAGACTCAACTAGTTTACTGATTACTCACAATGCAATGACTACAATACGTAAGACATACGCTCGCAGCATAT
This sequence comes from Unio pictorum, assembly GCA_030141615.1. NCBI lineage: Eukaryota > Metazoa > Mollusca > Bivalvia > Unionida > Unionidae > Unio > Unio pictorum. The sequence continues at coordinate 81,365 of JARLTB010000315.1, forward strand.
TTTTATTAAATACAAAATGTCATTTAAATCAATGCAAATATGCCTTAATCTAAGCTAAGAATCCCAGTCAAGGATAAAATGCGAATAATCTTCTTTAAAAGGGGCTTTCTATAAAAAAAAATTTATTTTTATAGTTGTTCGACATCTAGCTATGACGTCTTCAGCGTGGCAGTTTATATTGATGTATAGCGGTGAGGTATCTTGCCACAGACACGCAGCACCATGTCCTACCCAATTAATTATCTTGACGTCAGGCTGACCAGTCCTAATACTAATTTTTTAATATATTTTTGGAGCAATTCGTCCTGTCTTTTTTATTGTGGCATTTGGACTGGATGAGGGCTTTATTTAACCTGATTTGAATAACCCGTTTGTTTTGTTTTTAAAAATGCTGACAAAGGTGACAGTGTCTCCATTTATTTCGGCAACAGTGCAGTAAGCACTGATACAGTTGTGAAATAATGGCATGCTGCTTTCTTCAGCCTTTGCTAAAACCGATATATCTCTTTTGGCTCCTTGGAGAATTGTACCTTCTTTCCAGGTGTCCGCTTTATTCGGTTCTCGTTAACTAGAGGATGATCGCCATCGGTGTTATTTCCCAGATCGAGGAAATATAAATATGAGTGTGAAACGTATAGGTGGAATAAACAGAGATCTGAGCAGATATACCGAACGAAAGGACACTAGCCGACTAACATGAAAACCCCCCATAATTGAATCAGTTACATAAACAACTATGAAAAAAAACTAAATTAGAAAGATACACTTTTAAAAATAAATCTGTGACTTAATTCAAAAACAAAAATATGTTAATATAAATATAGTATAAATGAAAAAAATTGGTTAATGATATAATGGAGTGAGCAATTGAGTTCGTTGCATTGTACATCTTCATAACCTGATTATTTTCGATTCACTCCAACTTCTCGGTGGTTGTTCTTCTCGGTCTTTTTCGCTCCTTTATCCTGATCCAACCTCCCTGCTGTCTCGCCTCTCTTTCAGGCCTTCAATCTGTTTGTGGGTAAGTGGATACGTAAGCGCGTAGATACGTATATACAAGGATAAGTAGGCACATGGATACGTCTGTGGATATGGAAGTGTGTAGATACGTCGATCATTGGATAAGTAGGTACGTAAGTGGAGCTATCTCCTTTTGTGTTTTCAAGCTTTCTCGTCGACTTTCCAGACACTGGTTCCCTTTGATAAATTACGTGCCAGAGTATGTATCAAAATGTTCTCTCAAAGTTCTATGTTTTCACTCTTAAAAGAACATGTGATGACTGGCTAGTTTTTAGTTTTATTTAAAACTAAGGAAATTTCGTGTGGAAACACGTCTCTATTTTAGCGTAACCAATCATGATTAATTATATCTATAGCCTTTTATAACTAAGTCTAAATTTGTGGTCTGTCTGACTTCTAAATTTCTGAAACGTTTCAATGACATGTTCCGATATATAAACAAATAACCTTTCCTGCTAGTCTTGTCGGAAACGGTTAAATTAACGAAGGCATACTTAATAAGTTCCTGTCCAGAACAGACATTATAAATCATTGCAGTATAGCGATTTTACAAGCACCTGTCCCCATAAATCAAATTAATGTGCTCATCATTGATCGATAGAACTTTGCATCTTCAAGCACACTCATACACACATTGTGAAGCAATGAGCTTTGAATAAGCCGTGAACCTTAAAGTTGAATGCACTGAGCATTACTTTTTTTAAATTCACATTTAGACAAAAGGAGTAGTTGGGAAGGGTCATTGCGACCTTTATTCTTAATTTCTGTCACACCAGTGTTAAAACTTCAACGGAACCAGTGTTCCGATCCAATGACATTGACAGGATATATTAAAGCGGGTTTGAGAAAGAGACATCTGAACTTCCGAACTCTGTTAAATATTCAATCTTCAAAAGGAAAGTTATGTTACGTAGTTCAAACTGACGAAACAAATAATTATCTTAGAAAAATGTTTAGAAACCACTGTTTATAATTGACCGAGTGAAATTAAGGCGCACAACATGGATGTAACTTTAATAAAAAGAGAAATCCTTGATCGAAATTCTTTGGTCCGACATTTTCTGGGAAATAAAAGTTTTGCTCCTAAGAAGCCTACAAAAAAAGAATAGTGCTTTCCTTGGTAAACAGGTAAAGAACCAGAAGTCCGTCTGATGAGAGCGACAAGGTTTAAAGTTCTAAAGGTAACAACCTTGAGGAAACGGTTTTCCGAGGAAGCATGAGACTCGACAGTACGAAGACGGAGTCGGAAGAAAGGAAGGGACGAGTGAAATCTGAAAGGCAAGAAGTGATTAGTGAAGTTCAAAAAGGGGAAGTGACGAGTACAGATTAAAATCTAGGAAGTCCAAGAAGGACTAGGCAGTTAGAAAGGGAAGACTCAAGGAAATGGGAAACTTTGGAACACGGTCAAGAGGAAGAGGACGCAATCAGTCGTGGACATTGCGCTTTTTTCACCACTCGTTATGATGATAAAATAAATATAAATTAGACACTGCTACTAAATCCTGTTGATATAATTTAAGATTAATTGAAATTAACACTTTTAATTTGCTTGATAATATTTGTTCTTTTGTTTTGGTCTAAGAGGACTTGTTTTGCATTATTTCTTCCCAATACTCTTGCACAGTTAACATTCTATATTTTAACATTTCCATTATTTCTGCTTAAATACGTGAACAAAGTTTTGGCGAAAAGAAGCAAATTGCATCCTACGTAGTCTTTTAATTTCTTTTAAATGAAACTATTTTACAACACACACACACACACACATACACACACACATATATATACGGATGATATATCGCAATAATTTAATAATAGCGTATAGCACGATACGTATCTATAACATATGGGTTATTTTGGAATTGGAAACAATTCAAAATTCAATGCCTCAAAGCATATCTAGAGAATACACATACTCGTATGTTGAGTACACTTTGATCTCATTTCAGTCTTCCGTCTGAAACGAGAATTTGTCTATGTATCGATATTTTAGGTACGACGTAGTTATGTAATGTTAAGGTTCATTTTTCAGCGAACAATAGAAACGTCCTCAGATTACACGCAAGAACAATTACAACGACAATACATGACATAACACGACTTTGAATTACTCTCTCGAACCAACCCATATGTACATGTATTGCAATAAACGTAGTGACATTTAAAGCTAAACATCATTTATATTAACATGAAGTGTCATTAAATTGGTCAATAATTGCGTAACAGACACATAATTTCATGCCTAATTCACCATATACCAGTGTATTTGTCAGAGAAGAACGCACTAAAAGACTAGCCCATAGGTGGTCGTGTTTTTATCACCAAATCGGTCGGGGGCAAAGATCAAATTAAAATTGAAAACATTAAACTATTAGACAAAATAAACATAATACAAACTAGCATCGATCAAGTTTATGTTTTATTTATGTGAAAACATAATTAATCAAAGCACACACGATACTGTTATGGGCATAAGTAATAGTGGAACATTATTAAAGAAATAATATTGTCAGTGCTCTATATTGATAAAAAGCGAGATTTGGATGGTATAACTCCATGTTCCAACATTGATGACAAAAATAAAAAAATATGACTTCCAGACGGTGAAGACGCTCTGTCGCTCAGACGTAAAGCACTTGACCTAACTGAACGACTTGAATAAAGTAAACACGAATTGGGAATTCTAAAACGTTCGTTCGTTCATTCAATTAGAGACGCTTTCGTCTAATTTCAGCACCGCTGAATATCTAGTTACTCATACGGGAGAGAATTCGAGAGACACTCCCGTACGTTCTAAGGTATACAATCCATGTTTATTAGTTGTGTCCGACTCAGGGGCTAAGAAGACACTACGGGACATAAGTGGGAATTGCAATACGCATACTCACCATTATACAGTCTGTATCACAAAGGATGCCTGGCTGGTATTAATATCCCTAGCGCCACCCCGGTAAATAACCAACAACGGACAATGTTATATAACATCTTAAAGGTAGTCAATAGAAAAATAAAACCACCCTATTGCAAGTGGTACGATAAAACAATAATCAATAGAATAACATTAGGCAAAATTAAACTATCTAATATCTTTAGAAAAAAAAATAGGACCCTCTCCATATAATATTAACTGCTATCATCATAAATTGCCAGAAAACTTGCATCATATCTTCAACGATTGTTGCGCCACCAAAAAGGAAAGAGAAAAATTAAAATCAGATCAATTAAAAATTGAAACCCATATACATTCCCAGAAATCATATCAGCAACAAATAAATATCCCAATGCTACCAACAAAAACATCATTATCTATCTTGAAACAACCGGGATTTATGGCAACATTTAACAATCCATAGGGGCAAAAATGTAAAATGTGCTGATGTGTCATGTGCTGAGTATATCTCCTAACGAGGACCCCAGCTCATCGTGGCATGATAGATCACATCTAACAGTCAAGTACCACATACCCGAACACCATGGATCCTCCTCAACTTACATACAAGGGAACATATCATCTTGCAATGTTGATAGCAACGTATTACAGGAAAACCAGTATTTAAAACATTGAAAACAAAACGAGAAAATAACAAATAAATAACATCATGTTAACCGCTTAAACCTAACCAAATCCAGCAGAGTAGGACATATTACTAATTAGTTTCACCTATACTTTTTATACTATCTCACAACCTAGATGACAACATTCAAACAAAACAACAGAAACCAGAAGTAAGGCCCAGAAAATATAATGTACAGATGGACAGAGACCTGTCCATCACAAACTTAAATAACCCTCATATGGCCCCAAATTAGATAATATAAAGTAACCTAACCTCCAAAGACTATCATGGACCCGTAGCACAAGGTTGCAAAGAAATAAACCCAGTAATTGACAGTAACCAAAACTATACGATATAAGGCAGTCTCAAAGTCCAAAGACGATCTGGTCCCGCAGCACAAAGCTGCACAACCAATACGCAATTAAGAAACATAACCTCAAATTAGAACCTATAAGGTGGTTAAAATTCAAAACATTCAGACCAAGCAGCACAAAATGATACAAACAAAATTAACAAACAGAACCCAGGATACTCCAAAACTCAAGGCAATAAATAAATAAATAAATGGTCAAACAATCCAAACCATCAGGACCAGTAGCACAATGTTGCATTACTTTCAAAATGGTTGCCAAACCCCACCCCACCTACTCAACATATGTTGCCCATCTAGGTTGTGTACTCTGTAAACAACAGCACAGAGTAAATTAAAATATTAATGGGGAAAATTTAGGCCTGATACCCTGGAGTATGGAAGCAACTTACAGTCCGTATGTACCGCACAAGTCGCCTGACCGTTTTTGCCACGACCAGACTACTCTAGCCATACGTGCAGTGCACATCACCTAACAGCGGCATCGAATCAGTCTAGGAATGAGTGTGTGTTGGGTCCATTCCGTCCCAGCCCATGGTCTAACATTCAGGTCGATAGTCTCGAAGTAGCGACTCCGACCTGATGACCAAATTAAGGAGTACTCCATGAGTACATAAATACCTGAGGGATGTGGCTCGCATTCTTTCCCCCAGGAATAATTGATTATCCAGCCGTGCTGGAAATTAAACCGTGCTACATGTCCCTGGTGGACGCACATCACCTTAATTCAATTAGTCAGTCAGTATTTTACGAGTGCGAATAGTCCCACAGTTCGTCCTAGGCGGTAAGTGAGGTACTCGGCAAGGTAGACCAGGCGTTGATTTAATTAATGCTGCTAAAATATGTACAATTGTTTATGAACTTTTGAAGGAACATTGAAATAAACATCAATGATTTTTTTAAAATCCAGCAGTTGTTGATTGTAAGCTCTCTGACACAAAAGAGCTCACTGATAACATATATACAGTATGTCACAGAATTAGGCGAAAATTGAATTTATTTTTTTCTTGAATTACAAACTAATATCACCATTTTTTTGTTGTTTCGTCGTACATGCGTTACCTGGGGTGAATAAGTGGTTTATCCCAAGGTAAGCGGCGTGTAACGATTTGCATGTTTCTGACTTTGAATTACATGAAGTCCGGAACATTAGATTCACAGGGTGCACGGTAATCTTGCCGTGATTACTGCTCACCTACTTGAGGGTATATAAGGCTGAATATTTCTGATCAATATTACGGGACCAAAAGTATCTTATCACAGGAAAGATAGCTCGTCATTCAAATCTCCAGCCAAAGGGGTGAGTGTTAAATTTATATTTCGTTTTATTGTGAATTTTATTCAGTTTATCATTTCATATAATGATGCCTTTATTACAATGCAGATTTTAAACGTGGACTATTTGGAATTACTAGTCACTATTAGACTTTAAATGCCATAGCGTAATCTAAGGTTTAGATTATTTTTTTAGAGACAACTATTATTAGTCTGGTTTCTTTATTGTAGCTGATAGCATCTCTGATAGCATCGCTGATAACGTCGGCTGATAACGTTTCTGAGATCGTAGCTGAAATTGTAGATGATTTATTGCGGAACATCTCTGATAACATCTCTGATATCGTAGCTGAAATTGTTGCTGATTTATTGTGCAATCGAATTGAAGTATCTGACTGTCTGTCTGTCAGATTGTCTGTCCGTCTACATCTGTCGTGACGTGTAAATATTTGGAAATCTAGAAGTCTTAGTGTCGGAGCTGTCTAGAGTTGTAAACATCCGGGGTGGCATCTTAAAGTATTTGGGACCGTTTGTTCTAGTAGATGTTGTATGCTGTCTGTACGTATAACTGTGGTGGATCCGTGAAGGGCAAGTGACCAATAAAAGTATTGTGTCAACCCTAGGTCTTCGGGGAAACTGGGCGGCGATTCAACTGTTGGTGAATCGTACGGTTATACAGGGTCGAGACACATGTGTGTGTTGCAATTGTAGTACAATTGAATACATTGTTATATTTACATAGTTACTTCAAATCACAGTAGTGTTTCAAGGGATTGCATGAAAATCAATAAAAGCTAGCAACTTGATTAAATACATGTATATGTTCGTGCTAGTTGTCGCAATCCATACGTGCGATAGTATAGTTTGATGTTTTGTATTTGTTATCGTAATTTGTACTTGCGGTAATATAACTTTTGTAAAGGTTCCTTGGATCTGTGTATAGTCCAAGAGATTCCTTTGTATCTGTGTTTTATTTTGTATTAATATTTAATTTATTCATGTATTGTGAATGGTTGTGAGTGTAATTGTGGGTTGAACGCATGAGTTATTGTGTTGATACATCATTATTTTTCATTAATAATTTATTTCATAAATTTATATTTTCTTTCACATATTGTGTTTGTGTTGTTCATTTAATCCACCATCCTCTCGGTAACAATTCTGTTACACAGTAGCGTCTGGAAAAACATTTTGGTCACCGTCTAACAAATGTGTTCAATAACGGGATGAAGTTACTGGTCTATACATATTGTCAGTATTTGGTGTTACAATATTAACAATATATACAACTATACCACGGCGTTATCACCTGACACCGTCGGGCAGATCTTCTGCATATATGATAGTTGTACTCGCTCGACACGACGAAATAACATTTGAAGTGGTAAACGAAGATAAAAGACTGGGCCTGATTGATCACTGGTGAATTGAAGTAGTCGGTAAAATATTCCCTACTTAAATATAATGAGCTGCCAACAGTACATTTACAATCAGGTGCGTGAATAACAATCTGCAAGAAAATATATTTGATGAGCATACAGCAAAAGTATTTAAAAAAAACATGATATGTGTTATCGCTGGAACTACTATCAACAATAACACCATGGCTATTGATAACACCACTAGGATGTCTTTCAGCTTCAACAACAATGCCTTTTGTTTTTAATATCATTGCCAAAATAATATATATTAAATTACACAAGTATATAATAAATATGTATACAGCAACGCTAGCATGCTCCATTTTATCTTCATTGAGATCTCCAGTCTTTAGTGATGTAATAATATCAGATAGCAAGTTCTGATAAATGATCAAGATTTACAACGATGCAATGACTAAGTTTTATTTAAAAGCAACAACACCAGCAATATTAATACCGCTCCGTTGGTCTAGTGGTTACAGTGTCCGCCGTGGAAGCGGGATGTCGTGGGTTCGATCCCCGGCAGAATCATACCAAAGACGTACAAAAAATGGTACTAACAGCTACCTCGCTTGGCCCTCAGCATTAAGAGGTTAGTGTTATGACTGTTTGGCCTGGTGTCAGGATAATGTGACTGGGTGGGACATCATGCAACATGTCTGCGGCATGATGCTCCAGTGCTAGAAATCACTATAAACTGTCTCACTGCAGACATCGTAGCAATATGTCTGAAAAATTGTTAAAGATACGCTAAAATTCCTAAACAAACAAACAAACAAAAGCAATAATAATAATAATAATAATTATTATTATTATTATTATTATTATTATTATTATTATTATTATTATTATTATTATTATTATTATTATTATTATTATTAATGTCGTTATAGCAAGAACTACTGCAACAGATCATCGTTAATACAACAACGTCAGGACTACAATAAGATCAGTAATGTAGACCAATTACCCTGAGGTCATTGCCTGTGACAAGAGAGGTAACACTTACTGATTAACTCTACCAAAGAGTCAAGATCATTATCTCCCTTGAATACATCAAAAACTAATATACAATGATGAGATTAGCTACAAAGGCTGTTGTAGCTTAATTAATTTAATTACTGAATGATTACAAACCAATTAAATAATATAATCGAGATAACTAATTAGTGCTAGAGATAGCTTAACTTGACAATAATCTCTCTCCACAATAATTAAAAGTTAGTCTTTGTTCAAATTTGTCTGAAACAGGTGATTCGGTTATATTGCTTGCAACATAGTCTATTGAACATCTACGAATAAAGAAATATTTACGAGCTGCATACATAGTTGAAATATTTATTGTCTAAATTATTATTTTGAAATTTTGCTATTTAGTCTTCTGCACTTTGTACAACCTTGTCATTACAGGTGTTATTTGTTTCTTAAAATATAATTTATGCCATCTGTAATATTTTATATAATAATTTAAATTTAATGTTTGTAACAATTAAAATATGGATCAAGTTGAGATATTATTTAAGAATAAGCATTCTGAAGATAAACTTAATCGTGACATTATATCCCCTGAATTACCCATAAGAGATCAGGATGATACGACAAATACAACTTTGATTATTAATATAACGCCCATAAAGAATTTCGCCAAGATAGCGCATCTGATGTGAGGTCAAAGTTCAAAATCATACGCGACACTAAAGATGTCGATGCTGAGATGTTTAAATGAACGACCAACGATAATTTAAAATATCATTATAAGTAAATATCATTGTACTAGCAGAAATAGACAATACTATTTAATTTTTTCAAACATGACCCTGTTCTTCATTGTGAAAAAATTGCCATATTGAGTAAAATTTCAAACCAGGAATGTTGTCTGGTATTGGCAAACCACATTATAAACGAGCGTATCCTGTAAGCGCAGTTGCCAACGCGTCATGTCCGAAAAATGATAAACCCATCATTAATAATTTAATACCAATGAAGTTTCAAGGCTAAATTGTGGAATCGAACGAAGCAATGGACAATTCTACCGTTTGGACATGTGGAAACGGTCTAATGATAAAAGACGTAAAATAATAAACATGTGGGGTGAAATAGTTAAAGATAGTGGAGCGTTTACCAAAGACGTCACTGAACTGGAAAGAAACTCAAATTTCTAATAATAGTAAACGCAACAAAAGGAGCGATTTTTTCATGATTAAAAAGATTATTTTACGGGTGATTCTAAAACTATTATTGATCATAATGCGCATGTGTGGACTAATTCGGGAACAATACTTTTACGAAATCGAAATGTTAAATTTGATAAAGATGATATATTCGATTTTATGAACGAAATAAGTAAAAACGATCTTGCATCAGTATAGTTTTTTGAAAGTTCTGATGACGAAACTATGTTAGTTAGTGCAACCAAATTTAGTACTTTATCGCACAGAATCTCTCCATGAAACAATGAATAACCTAGCTTTAAATTATACCGATCATGTTGAAGAATTGTTGTTTTACAGTTCCGTCCGTTGCAGCTCATTTCGCAAGAGAGAGAACAATTCATGGGCGTGGTGGATTATTGAATAGTACATACGACTATAAAGATGTTATCTCTGTTGATGTTGTTGCCTGTTATCCCCGGAACTTTTATTGGCATTGGAGAATGTTGGAGAAAGATTTTGTCATCCAACACACGAGATGACCAGAGTATCGATAACTGGACCACTACCAGATTTTGATTTGGTTGGATTCGCTTGTATCCAGTCATGTTTGTTTGGCAAAGGTCTTCATCCATTTTGTTATGTCCAGTTTGGCAAACATTGTTTTAAAAAAAAACATTTGGCTCCAACAATTTTATTACGATATATGCTAGATGTAAAACTACATATATTTTTGACAGTAAGTGAATCAATTACATCATAACAAGAACACAAAATATTTTGGTCATGAAAATCCCTATAAACCGATAACGATATATATATATATATATATATATATATATATATATATATATATATATATATATATATATATATACAAATTTAGACAAGACATATGGATAAAATTAAATTGAACAAATTGTTTTAACGTTCACTAGCTACCCCACTTGGATTTATAACGAATCATATGATCGTATGTCAATACATCGTGTAGGTCTTGATCACATATTTGGTTGAGAGACAGAGATAGTAAATTATATCAGCAGAGATTGTGCGACTGCAATGAGACGTCATATCGGTTACAAATTACACAAACAAAATTTATGATGTAATGCTGGATAAACAATCAAATCCAGCAAGACTATATTCTAAATGAAGACGTCAAAATGCAGATACAATTTATGTTACATATAGATATACACAAATTCAGACATGGAGTTCAAGAGATATGGATATAATTAAATGTATAAGTTTCTTTTCACGTGCACAAGCTACCCCACTTAGATTTAAAACGATAATGTTAGATGATCCTAAGTCGCGATATCGTGAAGGTCGTGATAAAATATTTGGTTGAGAGACAGATACAATAAATTATATCAGCAGTGATGGTACAATCTCAATGAGACGTCATATGGGTAACACAATTCTTAAACAAAATTTAGATTTATTGTTTCTTTATTGTTTGTTTTTTAACTGCGCAACAGCACTTTTACGCTATTTAGTGAGATACAATAGGTTGTATGTATAGATGTTTAAAAATACTAAAAGATTTAATATCGACCAGCGATATAAAAAACAAAGAGTTCAAGGTAAAATGGTAAGATTTTAGTAACAATAAAATATGAAGTTTCCCAATTAACGGGAGATGTAAATGGTGTATATTAATGAGTACAGATGAAAAGATGTTAAAATAATGGGCAGTATCTAATGTAAGTAGTTATAGGGGATACTATAGGGACAATGGGAAATCCAGTCAAAAAGGGCTTGGGACAATATGGGGACAAGATTTATAGGGACAATGGGAAATCCAGTCAAAAACAGCTTGGGACACTATGAGGACAAAACCTCTTGGGACAGTTTACCTACAAGAAAAAATTGAACATGGTGGGACTGTATAGGGACAAGGAAAATTGAACATGGTGGGACTGTATAGGGACAAGGGAAATGGAACATGGGAAATATGATTTGTATGGGTATAGGGGACTGTCTAGTGACAAGGGGAAAATGGTGGCAAAGAAAGCTAATATCTTTTCGAGACCTATGAGTCGCCCTGAAAAGGGCCGTTATGTGTAATGTTAACAGTATTTTGTTAACATAGAGGACATCTCACAGATCCTCTTCTCTTCCTTAAACTTCTGCTCACCTCTGGACCGTATAGTAAGACTCTCTTCAATCAGCCTTGCCTCTCTACATAGATCCTTATTTTCCAAAGGGTTGTATCCGTCATTCGGATAATTGTCCATGTTGATCTAACATACATGGGTATGTCAGTCCGAAACAGCATGGTAGAAACATGGGTAGAAGATTCTACGTTAGTCCACATCTTGTGATGAGAAACAGGTGAAGCGAATGCTGTGTACTGCGGATATTTATAGCGGAAGAGCGGATCGAAACGGATTGAGTGTATTCACCAATCCAAACGTGCGTTACGAAAGTCAGTCACAGTCATCCAATCGGAAGAGAGCCGTCTGTGACGTCACCTTACCTATATTTGTGTTCAGTCAATCGATGCGACAGAGTTGTTCAATGATGTCGAACACTAAGAAGACGATGAATTGGAGTGAGTCAGGAGTAGAGACAGCAAGTCATGGGCCAGCAGTGACTACTAAAGTCATGACAAATCTACATCCAGAAGCAGTTGATTTTAACTGGGATATTGTGGATTTTTTAACATCACAAGAATTTATTCCGGAACCTTTGTTACCTTCTGCATCTTCTTATGTACACGTCTATGATTTCAAGCAGAGACAAAAGGAAGAATTGGAGCGATTTTTACAACAACAGAAAGTAGAAGAACAAGCTTTTCTTATTCAACAGCAGGAAGAAGAAGCAAGAAGGAAACACCTGGAAGAAACAGTAGCAGCAACCGAGAAGAAAGAAGACCAAGGACAGAAAGAAAATAGTGAAAATCAAACGGTCACGACGGTACTTTTAGATATTTTAACAGAGTTAAGGAGTCTGAAACAAATGCATCAGACTTCGTTATCACGACCGAAGAGAAAAAGACCTTCTCGAACTAAACAACCCAATCTCTATGTGACTACGTCTACCATACCACCGTTAGTGATTTCTACCAAATCATTGACAGGAACCACCAGTCCCGAAGTAGGCCTTGGCCGTGGCAAAGGCTTAAGACAGTTCAAGATGGTTACGTACCGTTTCTGAGTTTGTTTTGTTTTAAACAAACAAAACACCAACAGTCCTTTTCAGGGCCACTCCAATTATTTCGAAAAGAAATATTATTTCAATTGCCTAATTCAATGAAAACTCAAAAGTCCTTTCTTATATTTTTTAAACCCATGATGTACGTGTGAGTGAATGAATGTGTGAGTGTAGGTTCTTATTCTATAAAATCAAAACGAAGAGACACTTTTTTCTCTCTGGTGTATTCTGGTACAAAAGTTACAATTCAATATCACAACATAATATAACCCAATACCACTTTAAAAAATTCATAGGTTTCTTCTTTTTCACTCTTTGTTTTTTCATTTTCTTTACTGTCACAGGTTTTTCTTTTTCTTCTTCCTCTTCACTTTCGTTTCGTCTTCTTTTCTTGTCTTTGTGAACGTGTCGGGGTTCTTCCTTGGGGGAAGGTACCTCTTCCTCCTCCTCCTCCTCCTGTTCAGAATGCCTCTCCCCCTCCTCCTCCTGCTCCTGTTTTTTCTTAGGGAAGTTTGGAGACCAATGTCCTTTCTCTTTACAATAATAACAGGTATCTTGACTTTTGTCTCTGTTGGTACCATTTTTGTTTTTGTCACGAGCTAGACATTTTGTAGCCCAATGTCCTTTCTTCTTACAGATATAGCAAGTATCTTGACTTTCATCTCGAAATGAGGGAGAGTAGTCCGTCGGTTGGTCTGAAGAAAACTTTCGTATGACCCCACGTAAAGCTCTGATGAGAAGTTCCACTTGTGTAGGTTCTTCCATCGTTCTGGTCAATGTGAGTGAAATGAATACTGAAAGGTTAGACACTAACCCTTTTCATATGACGGATCGGACATGAATATATAGGGGTTATGGTCTTTAAAAGGTAGTCATTTGACGTTTTGCAGACAAGATGAAAAGATCGCATCATGTTGTGGAGAAAGGAGAACACAGTAAGAGACAGAACGTAATGTTTCGCCTAGCACAGTAGCTGAAGTCTTGGCTCAAATGCATGCCAGTGATTTTAAAGATGACATGAGTGAGCCCAGATCCACACATAAGCAATCGACAGCCAAGCAAAGTACACCACCCTTAGTAAACCCTGAAAAATACTATCACATTCGAGAGACGGAAAAGCATTTCTCTCGGAAATTTAGAAAAACGGCTTACACGAATGCCGTAAAGTTTAAAGATTTCAAGTCCAATGTACCTTTGGAGAATACAGAAGGGTTTATTTCCGATGTGTGGGATTCTGTGTTTTCTGCACTGAAACAGCAATGTCAAGCCAAAGAAGACGATCGCTTGAGACTTTCTATTCATCACGATAATTTAAAGTCTCCCGTTTGGATCGAGTTTACTAACCCATCACACTTAACACCTTCCAAAGTCATCGACAAAATTCAACATGTGCAACAATCCAACGACAAGTTTCACATCACCGACGGAAAAGCCACACTGTTCATGACCCACGTGTATCTTCCCCAGGGAACATGACGCAAAAAAGTCTTATTGGTGGACAGTCTTCTCAGCATGAAGCGAAGCCTCGTCCGAATGAACAATTCTCAAGACCAAATGTGTTTAGCCCGTGCCATCGTCGTGGGACGAATGTATGCCAACAAGAACGAGACTATAGAATGGAAAAGAGCCTGGACAACTTTAAAAAATTGGGTCGAGCCAAACAAAGAAGTGAAGCAGAACTCCTGTTTCAGCAAACAGGGAAATCCAAAGACGCCCCTTGCGGTATTCCAGAAATGCAAAAATTGCAAGACGTCTTGGCTCCACTTTACACTTTGAAAGTACACCCTCAAGAAGTGCGTGGTCCTCTTTTGTTTCGAGGTCACGATTTCAAAGACGGAAAATACATTCACGTCTATCATCACGATGAGCATTTTGATACCATTACCAGTGTCACTGGATTTCTGGGATACGGTTACTACTGTGAAAATTGTGAATATGGTTATAACAATCGAGAACAACACAAGCATTGTGGATCAAAATGTGAGGGATGTTTGGCCTCTCAACCTTGTCTGGACAAAGGTCAAGTACGAGTGAATTGCCCTGTTTGTCAGCGCACTTTTGTCAGTCTTACCTGTTACCAACAACATTTGAAGATGCAAGGTTCACAGTAGAAAAGTACTTGTCAGCTTTTGAGATTGTGCCCTACTTGTGGACAAGGCATACGTACCAATAGTGTTAAGTTACACGTTTGTCGAGGGAAGAAACGATGTCACATTTGTCACCAAATTGTGGACTTGGAGCACGAATGCTTCAATCAAAAAATATCAACACCAACCAGAAGATACCCAGAAGAAAGGGAATTTTATCTTTTTTGATTTCTAATGCGTGCAAGAAACTAGTATTCACATTCCTAATTTCTGCGTGATTTACCGTGAGTGCGAGCAGTGTATACAATAACCTATCTTTAGTCATTGCCCTCACTGCAGCAAGATTCCTGGAGGACGTGAAAAAAATCTTTCGAGGGCCAAATACGCTAGCCGATTTTGCCCAATGGATCCTAAACCCCATCGACGAAACATGGAGTCCAGAAGACATCGAACGTTACGGAGATTGTCATCACCATGCCACAGTCATGGCTCATAATTTCTCGGGATACGATGGGCAATTTCTGCTCAGATACTATGCAGAACAAACCACCGAACGACCTCAAGTCACTTTGAACGGACCCAAATCATTTATATGCAAGTAGGACAAGTACAATTTAAAGATTCAATGTGCTACTTGGCCATGCCTTTGAGACGCATGCCTAAAACGTTTGGAATGACAGAAATGGCCAAAGGTTATTTTCCACACCTTTTCAATACCGAAGCCAATCAACATGCCGTTCTACCCCATTTGCCTGAGGCTGACGACTACAACCCCGATAACATGTGCACCGAACAACGAGAAGCTTTCCATGCTTGGTACCAGATTCACGCCTCGGACCCCTTTGACTTTCAAGAAGAAATGTTAAAGTACTGTCGATCTGACGTTGCTGTGGAAAATTTCGAGAATTGTTCATGGAGTACGGAGGGATCGATCCTTTGAAAGAAGCTTGTACCATCGCCAAAACATGTTCCTTGGTGTACCGAAAACGCTTTATGCCTGAAAATACTCTAGCTGTCATCAGTCCTCAAACGACAAATTTTGTCAAACGTCAATACTCGGTTAAAGCCTTACGCTGGCTCCATTATTTGTGCGACAAGAAAGACAAATGGATCCAACACGCTCGCAACGGAGGAGGCGAAAGGACCATCGGAACGTATTTGGTAGATGGCTGGGACTTAGAAAACCCTCAGATCGTGTACGAGTTTAACGGATGCTTATTTCACGGATGTCCCATGTGTTGCCCTCAACGAGACACCAAAAATCAGTTTTTACAACGGACTATGGAATACTTGTACCCGACCACGTGTCAGCGACGTTTGAAGTTAGAACAGCAAGGATACCAAGTAGTGGAAATTGGGAACACGAGTACAATTAGCGTTTGAAAACCGATCCCGAGTTTAAACGCATAGTAGAAAGTTACAAGTTGGTGGACCCCCTGAACCCCCGGGATAGTTTGTACGGAGGACGAACGAATGCCACCTGTTTGCTGTACCAAGCGGACGAAGAGAAAGGAGAAGAAATCAGACACTTGGGCGTGTGTTCGCTGTATCCTTACGTGTGCAAATATTGTCACTTTCCCGTAGGACACCCTGAATTGATGACAGAACACATTGACTTGGACCACATACGTCAGTACGAAGGATTGATCAAGTGCAAAGTCTTGCCTCCCACAGACTTGTACCATCCCGTTTTACCTCACCATTGCCAAGGAAAACTGATTTTTCCTTTGTTTCGCACATGTGCCGAAATGTGCAACCAGGATCAACCTTGTCAGCACAGCCAGGAAGAACGCGCCTTGACAGGAACGTGGGTGAGTGTGGAATTGTTTAAAGCTCTGTACCTGGTATACCGACTGTTTGTTAGAAGAGTACGAAATTGTCCACTTTCCCAAGACACAACAATACCGCAAGGGCAACGAGACACAGAAAGGTATTTTTGCAGACTACGTGGATGCCTTTTTAAAACTAAAACAAGAAGCTAGCGGCTATCCGTCCTGGTGTCACGCTCCCGAAGACCAAAAGATATTCAAAGAAAAATATCGGGAGCAGGAAGACATCACTTTATACCACATCGAGAAAAACGAAGGAAGGCGATCGTTTGCCAAAGTGACGCTCAGTTGCTTGTGGGGTAAAATGGCACAACGACCGTCTTTACTCAAGACGGAGTATTTGTCCGAACCTTCTCGCTACTTCCAGATGATTCACGACCAAAACAAAGTCATGAAACACGTGGACGTCATTCGTGAGAACTTGATCTTAGTCAATTACGAAGAAGAACTAGACTTTGTAGAAGCCGACAAATTTGGAAATGTCATCATTGCGGCTTACCTGACAGCCCACGCTCGCTTAAAATTGTACGAAGTGTTAGAACTGTTAGGAGATCGTGTGTTGTATTTTCATACGGACAGTTGCATCTACATTCACCGACCGAACCAGTGTAACCCTGTCATTGAAGGAGACCGTTTAGGAGCCTGGACCGACGAACATCCCGACGACAAGATTCTATGTTTTGCAAGTGGCGGTACTAAAAATTACAGCTACGAATACACAAGGAGAAATGCACACCGAATGTAAAGTGAAAGGATTGACTCTCAATTATCGCAACAGTCGAGTGGTGAATTTTTTGACGTGCTGCAAGAAGCCTTATAGTTGGGACAGGATGAAACGTTTAAAGTGACCACCCACGAGCCGCGCAAGATTGTCCGTTTACCCACACACCAAATCGTTAGCCGACCTTTGGAAAAAGTCTAGCAAATCGTGTACCAAAAAAGAGTACGACTTCCCAATCACTTCACTCTACCGTACGGTCACGTCGAAATTTGGCAGCATATAAAAAGGACATCGCCCAAGAACAATAGTTCATTTTGTCACTACAACGACCAAGCGAAAGAAGTTGAATCCATTTAAACAGGCATCATTCAAGTTTGGGGATTGTAAAACAAATGTACCTTCCCCGAGAGTGAAAAGTACTGGATGGATAAAACCTATGCATTGCAACGGAAGTTGTCCGGAAGGAAACTGTAAGTGTCCTTGCGGTTATCATTGTAATTGTGTTACAGATTGCGATGCTATACCTTACGATTGCAGTGATGCCAGACGCTGTGACCTCAGCGATTCAGCAGGATATCGTGAGAACGTTGCTATGACTACTACCACTATATCTACCATGAAAAGTGATGCTGTGCGTGTCAAACCTGAGGGATGCGTAAGCGGTGCCACACGTTATCGTGGACTCCTAGGGATTTCACCGTACCTGCATCGAACTGAAGTGAGGAGAGTCGAATATTCGTTCTCGACGAGATTGCCTGAATATTGTCACTTTAAAAGTCGATTCCAAACCTTCAAAGATAAATGGCCAAAATATCTGCCTGGACCAACTCCTGAAGAATTAGCCAGAGCCGGATTTTTCTACTTGGGCGAAGGGGATACAGTCAAGTGCTTCAGTTGTGTTGCATCCATTTACAAGTGGGAACATAAATATTCCGCTTACCTGGAACATGCTCGATGGTCTCCGAATTGTCAATACCTACCTTTAGTAGGACCTAGTGATTGGAAGTGACAATACTGCTCCATGTCGTTTAACAAATCTAGACCAGTATGTAAGCCATCTCTCAAACATAATATTCAAGGATTACCACACGAATTGCAAGAGAAGACCTACAAGGATGTTAGGTAGGGTCTTGCCAAAGAAAATTTTCAATGGGTGACTGTAGAACTTTGTGTAGTGAAGTTCATAAGAGAAAAGTGACAAAAATTAACCAACGTGTCAGATTTCTCTGGATCAAGGGTATTTTGTTCCACTGTTTCGAATTTCGTACGTTTACATCTGAAGATATTTTGATCCTTCTTGACCGTTACCCTCAATGGCAGTGGGACGAAATTACACGTTATATTAATCACTTTCGCTTTTGGAGGAGATTTGATTCTGTGCAGAATATACACTGATGGTCTTCGACCTAAAAAAAGTATAAAAGAGAACGACCATGTCACAACCTTTATCAGTTGTGATCAAACAGATTCCGTGGAAAGATATCAATGAGAAGATTCACACGGTGAAGGATTACGAATACGTATTGCAAGAACTGTGCCCCATTAATTGGGGTTGACGTGTAGTGTGTGTTTTAGTGACTTGCTTTCTGGGATTTCGTTCACCTGTTGGTTCCTTGAGGACAATTTACGATCAATACCTACAGAAAGACAGTATGTTGACTCCTTTAAATGTCCACGAGAGAATCATTCTGTTAAAAGCCTTACGCTTTCATCTGGATACGTCTCGACCTCTACAGGAAAAAAAGATTCGTCAACTTTTACGTACGGAAGTGGTGTATGAAGATGTGTGTGTGTGTGTAGCTTGTGATTTACACCCTCATTGGACAGATGTACGTGACTGGAAAAGTTGGGATTTTGAGTCTTGGACAAACGAAGCATCCCATTATGCCCAAGCGTTGTGTTCGTAAAATACATCGTCGAGTGAAAAAGTCACTTTTAAACCTGTGTTAGTGACAGTACCAGAAGAAGAAGAAGAAAACAAATCTGTCACCGAGGACAATCCCTGTGTTCAAGACAGAACTGTCATGGACATTCCCCCATAAAGGCCCTTCCGAGAAGACACCTATGTGACTGTAACCCATGTAGAGACTATAACAACATTGCACAGTACCTCTAGGACACCTTCGTTACCCAAACAATGTTGTACAGTCACTTGTTTATATGCCACTTTGATCGTTTACATGTGTATTTTATTACTGTACTTATCCATTTGGTTTTTATGTATATTTGTCTTTCGTGTTGTTCTCATTTAAACATGCATTGAAATAAACATGTCTTGAAAAAAGTATAAAAACCTCTTGTCTTGTCTGTATTTGTGTCAATAGTGTCATACCCTACACGACTATGGCTAGCTCTTCTATTTCTACTACTCCTTCCTCCTCCATATTCAAAGTCATTGACGAACACTTAGATCCTGCTGGTTGGGAGGCGTTTTATCTTCGTCATCCTTTTACCATGTTAATTGCTGGACCGAGCGGTTCAGGCAAAACCGAATTTGTCAAACGTTTGATCGAACATAAACATCATTTGATCGATCGTCCACCTCAATGCATCGTGTGGTGTTACAAAGAGTGGCAATCGGCATACAGCCTTTTCCAAGAAAGTCAAGGTGATTCCATTGTGTTTGTAGAAGGTATTACTAGAGAAGACGAGGGGATCGTGTCTGACCCTAGTCAAAACTCATTGGGTTATTTTTGACGACTTGTTAGGAGAAGACGAAGAAGAAATTAAACTGTGGTTTACGCGTAAAGGCATCATCGTAATGCAAGTGTCATTTACATTACACAAAATTTATTTCAACAAAGTAAAGCCCATGGTACCATTAGTCTCTATGCTCATTACGTGGTCTTGTTTAAAAGTCCTCGAGATAAATCACAAGTGCAAGTCTTAGCCAAACAGTTAGGAACACCTTGGCTGACTCATGCGTACGAGGATGCCACTCAAACGCCACACGCCTATTTACTCGTGGATTTAAAACCCACCACCCCCGATTATTTGCGATTTCGTACCGATTTGTGTCAGGACTGGTGTCAAGACGGAGGACATGTCGTGTACACGTCCTCGTCGTCGACATAAAACTATGAACCAATAAACAAATCTATAAAAACCTTGGTCATTTTGACCTTGTCTCATACATCGTCAACATGACGTCCCTTCAGTCTCATCTTCCCATCAAATTGATTCGTGCCTTTTACGGTATCAGTCGCGAAAAAATCCATAAATACGAGCTCACATCTTAGAAGCCAGTCTCAAAGAAGTCTTACGATGGTTTACGGTGACAGCACGTCAAATACTGCAAGGCATCATTCACATTCCTCATCAAATCAAACGCTTTTTTGACAGAAACAAAGTAGCCTTGACGCAACTGGCCGATCCTCGCATCGACACTCAAACCAGAAAGCAAATCATATTGAAACTTGGTGGTGGTAGTGGTTCTCTAGGAGGTGTCATCATTCGTTCCCTTTTAAAATGGGATCCCAATATTCCCAAAGCTCACCCCAAGAATAAAAAGCCAAACGAACCCCTTAGAAAAAGAACAATGGTGCCAAAACCAAAACACAGAAAAAGAAAAGTCCACAGAAAAAAGCGGTCACCCGCAAAAAAGGCACTTCGGCCAGGACGCAACCTTATCTTCGTCAACCACGAACTGTAGAGAAGATCTACAAGGACGTTTGGCAGGGACAGCGTTGCCAGTAGCCTCAGGTGCTTCCACTTCTCCGTTGCGGGTGATGCCAGACAAATCCAATTTGACACCTGTTTTTCCTAATTTGATGAAACATTGGAAATCTGCGTCTCCCAAAACGTCTCCTCCACTGGTGATACCCTCGTCCACATTAGCGGCAGTAGTAGCTGCTCACAAAGTACCTGCCCCCAAAGTCAAAGTCCAAGAAAGATCTGGCATGTTAAAGAGTTTACTAGATTTGTCCAAACAAGAACTGTCCCGATTGAATCCGTTACGAACTCCTTCAGGACGTGTGTTACCTGCCATGAAGTTGATACGACGCAAAGATAATCAGTGGCGTCGCATTCCAGTATAAAAATATGACTTGAGGACAAAAACGGGAATCAGTATTTTCTGTGCCACTTCTGAACACTGAAGGATGCTTCCTCAAAAACGTACACACCACGTTCTGCTGTCCAAAAAGGAAATAAAAACGACAATCTCGTCATCCGACCAAAGGCTTAAAAACCAAACATCGACGTCATTCCCTCCAGAGACGTAGTCCTTTAAAGAAAAAGAAGAGTCACCAAAAGGGAGGATCCTTTGGCAATTTTGGGTAACACATCGTTACCTTTATGACGAAGCGGTAGTTCCCAAAAAGTAGATACAAGAGAGTGTGTACCAAGTCTTTGACACCAGTGGTATTGTGAAACGAACAAGCAAAGATGTCACCTCGCAGAAAACATTCTTATTCACTCCACAAAGGAAAGAAAAGGAAATGACGTTTAGCCAAACATCGACACTTTCGTCATCAAAGGGTCCAAAAGAAAATACACGTCCGTCAAAAGAAAAAGATGTTGTTGCAACGCGGAGGATTTATACCCATGATGAATCCTTTTAAAAGAGTGAAATATATGGAACTTATAAATCAAGTGATGGCACAACAAAAAAAGATAAAAAGGGTGAGTGTTCCAAGTCATTGACGTCAGTGGTATTGTGGAACGAACAAGCAAAGATGTCACCTCGCACAAAATATTCTTATTCACTCCTCAAGAGAAAGAAAAGGAAAGGACTACCTCTAGTCAAACATGGAGACGTGTTGTCTGTCCTGTCCAAAGCCTCTCCACTCATGCGGAAACAAATCATTAAAACGGCCTCCAAAGATGTCATCGATACCGTGTGCGAATGTTGTTTGAATGTCTTGAAAGGCACTATACCTTTGTCTCCACACCAGAAAAAATGTTTAGCCAAACATCGACACGTTTTTCGTCAAATGGTTCAAAAGAAGATACCCATTCGTCAAAAGAGAAAGATGTTGGTGCAACGCGGAGGATTTTTTCCCTTTCTTTTTCCTGTGTTGACAGGATTAGCAAAAGCCGGCGCGAGTATATTGCCAGGTTTTGTACAAGGGATAGTACGAGGGGATCTCCCAAAGTTGATCCTTCCAGAAGATAAAAGGGATCCATGGAGCACCATGATCTCAGACGTTTCCGTTGGAAGCCCATGGAAGGACGAAATCTGACTTTAGTCCCTTATGATGGATGGAATACCATCGTTGAACAAGAACAACGTACCCCACATTTACCACCCAATCCTGATTTGACCGAAATGTTCCAATTACAACACGAATTGAAATCCTTGATGCATCGCCACGATTTGTCCGAAACCGAAAAATCGCAAAAGTACGGTCAACTTTTGCAACGACTAAAACTCTTTCTTCGAAAAGCTGTGGAACAAACAGCTCTACCTACTCTGTCCGATTTGAAGGTTCTAATGAATAATCCTTCTCCCTTACCATCTACAGCAGCCAAAACAGACGTCACCCTACCATTACCCAAGAAAGAAGAACCCCATGATCTCTTTCAAACACCCACTACCACTCCCATTCCAAGTATGATTGCCGCTTCCTAATTGACCCCTTCTCCCACTCCCCAACGAGAAGAACTTAAAACTTGGGTTGAAAACATGATGGCCACTCCTTCTTCAACAGAAGTGAAAAAGAAAGAAAGGAAAGCAGAAATGAGAAATGAAAAGAAGACCAAAGAAGCAAGCTATCTCATTACCTCGGCCACCACCACCACCACCACCACCACCACCACCAGTACCCTCGACGTCAACTCCTGTGGCACATCGGACACGTAAAACCGTTTCCAAACAACCCCCATTTCGTCCCACCCAAAGCAATATCCTCGAAGAGTGGGTCACTTATGATCAAAACCATGGAGAAGGTATTAGTCAGCATTTACTACGATCCAGATCACCCTGCAGGTTACGGAGGCATTCAGAAATTGTATCATGCTGCAAAAACTCGCCTGAAAAAGCTCCGTTTACCTGCAGTACAACGATGTTTACAAGAACAAGCAACGTACACTTTACACAAACCCATTCGACGAAAATTTCACAGAAGTCGGACTCAAGTGTAAGGCATCGATCATCAATGGCAAGCCGATTTAGCCGATGTCTCTCATTTAGCCTCCTACAATCGCGGCTACAAATATTTGCTTTGTGTCATCGACGTCTTTTCTAAATTTGCCTGGGTCGTACCATTGACATCCAAATCTTGCGGAGAGTTAGTACGAGCTTTGCAATTGGTGTTGAAACAAAGTGGTCGTCACCCTCTTCGATGGAAAACCGACAAAGGCACCGAATTTCTGAACCAAACTTTTCCAACGAGAATTAAAGAAACATGACATTCATTTTTTCACCACCGAAAATCCTGAAACCAAAGCCAATATCGTAGAACGTTTTTAACGTACCTTGAAAGAACGCATGTTGAAATATTTCACGCATAAACACACTCACAAGTACATCGACGTCTTACCGCACTTAGTCCAAGCCTACAATCAATCTAACCATAGAAGCATTTGATGTGCCCCACAAGATGTGACACCTTACAACGAAGAGACTGTTTTTGAGCGACTGTTTAGTACGTCCCGGACGATGGCTCCTCCCAAGAGAGGTAGAGAAGTGTTAACCCCGGGAGATTGGGTACGCATTGGCAAAACCAAACGCACTTCCGACAAAGGTTACTTACCCAACTGGACCACCGAATTGTTTCGTGTTACTGGACGATTGCTTGATCGTCATCCTACCGTCTGTAAATTGGAAGACATGAACGGAGAAGTATTAAAAGGAACGTTTTAGTTGCCTGAGTTACAACGTGTCACCAGAAAAGAAGACGTGTACGACATTGAAAGCATTCTCGAACGAAGAACCCGTAAAGTAGGAAAACGTCGTGTCAACGAAGTCAAAGTACGTTGGAAAGGATATCCTCCTAGTTTTGATTCTTGGATTGACGCTTCGCAAGTCATCGACTACAAAAAGAAGTGACCATCATGCCCTTCAATACAGCTTCAGCGACCACAGTGACTACTCCTTCACCCACTTCATATCTGCAAGATTTACAAAAGCAACCGTTGTGTGTTTGTGGTGTGGGGAACATGTCCCTAAAACCCAAATCGTCTTTTTCTGTCAAATCTTTGTAGTATATTGTGTTATTGGTGCAACCATTGCTAATTTGAGTTTGCAACAAGGAGACAAACAATTGTGGACCATTTTACTCAGCAGTTGCATCGGGTATCTTCTTCCCAATCCTTCCCTGAAATACTCTTACAACGGGAACAACAGTAACAATATTGGGAGCCTTGCGTCCAACGTTAGTCATTCTCCTGACAGTCACCCTTCCAATCATAATCCTCTTTTAGACACTCCTTTAACCTCGGGTGACTCCTCGGACAGAAGAACATTGGAATTATGAACAACACTATTAACCAATTTTACTTAACGTTACCCAGTGACAGTTCCATGGAGGTGTTTCCTAACAACACGTTGTGCTATTACATGGCTAAATTACCTCAAGCCATGCATTTGGATGAAGATGCTCATTGGGAAGTAGCTTTAGTGGAAATAATACACCCAAAACAAATCAAAAACATCGTCGAAAATCAAACACTTTTACAGTAGAAGTGCACGACGAACAATTGCAAAAAGCCTTAGACGCATGAGGTCACACTATCCCACCGAACACACTAACCGCATAACTAATCGGTCCACCTATGTGTTCACCATTCCTGCAGGTTATTATTTTAGTGGTCAACATTTAGTGACTACATTTGCTACCAGGTTCAATGTTGTGTTTATTAAAGCCCTAGACTTAGTCAAAAAAAGTGTTACCTTTGAGTACCATAAAGTGGCTCGTCGCCTCATGATGAATTTTTCAAAGGATAAAACGATAGCCATTACCTTTTGTCCTGAATTGTATGATATTTTAGATGGAGACACAAAGATGTTGGTCAAGAAAAATGAAATACCAGTCGTAACTCGAATTTTGCAAAATATTTTCGATTCCCTGTAGAAATTAACCAAGGTCCCTACTTGATGTTTGTGTACTCCGATTTGGTAGAGCACAACGTGGTAGGACACACCTCTGTACCGTTCCTGCGTGTCATTCCTTTCAAAGTGGATACCACTACCGCTGACGAGGAAGGTGGAAATACCTATCACGTTCACCGCGAATTTGTACATCCTCATTATTTACCCGTCAGTAAGTCGTATTTCGACAGTGTCAACATTAGTATAAAAGGAGAACTAGGACAAAATATTCCATTTACCAAAGGGAAAGTCACAGTGAAACTCCATTTTCAAAAATGATTTTCGAACAACTGAAAACGTGATGTATCCTGTGTACCAAGGAGTCACTCGACAACAAGGACATGGTTTAGGAGATATGTTTAAATCAGCCTTTTGTTCCGTGGTTCCTGTTTTGAAACCGATGGTAACACGAGGATTGCACGCCTTAAAAGATGCCGCATTGACTCACGGCAAAGATTTTATCCACAATGTTCTCATTGACCAGCAAAACCCTAAAGAAGCTTTATTGAGAGCAGGCAAAAACGTCTTGGTTCAAACGGGTAAAGAGATTTTGGATCCACGAGAAAGTCCTATAAATGCCCTGAACGGTACAGAGTCTGGCATTTCTGCTTCCCTGATTAGGCAGCAAGGACAAGGCAGAAAGCGACGGCGAAGGCACCCTTTCAAAAAAAAGTCTCTGTACAACCAAAGTTAGAAAGACGAAGAAAACAAGAAACACTCGAGACTGAGACATTTTTGATTATTAAAGGTAAAAAAGACAGAGACTGAGAGAAAAAATGATGCACCAAGAATCTTGTGCCTGTTCCAAGTCGGAACTAGATCTCTTTGCCATGCCACCCACGATGATGACCATGCAAGAAGCCCAATGGGTCGAATTTAATCCCGTCTCTTCTTTGACGGATTCAGCTCCCATCGCGTTTGAAATCAAAGGACAACCCGAAGATTACATCGATCTCAACAACAGTTACTTGTATTTGAAAGTGAAAGTGATTAAATCGATGGACACCTCCAATCGAGCAGCCGATGCCCTAGTAGCTCCCGTCAACAATTTAATGCATTCCTTGTTCAGCGAATTTGATTTGTACGTGAATAACAAACTGGTCAGCAGTAGCATGGATACTTACCCTTTCCGAGCGTACCTCGAAAATATCTTGACTTACGGAAAAGAAGCCAAGAACACTCATTTAGATGCTTGCGTGGTATGGAAACCTGACACCGCAGATACGTTTAACGACACAGCCGTGACCGCAGATGACAATCCTCACAATGTGGGTTTTAACGAACGTCGAAAGAAAATTCTGCAAGGACGTTGTTTACAACTGTTCGATCGTTTGCATTTGGACATGTGGTTTCAAGAGAGGTATTTGCAGAACGGAGTAGATATTCGCTTGAGACTGAATCGTAGCAGTGTTGCTTTCCATTTGATGGCTCATGTCAACGAATACAAAACCATTATCCAAGAAGCCAGGTTATACGTGCGTCGCGTGGACGTGTTACCTAAAGTGGGACATGATATCAGTCACACTTTGAGCAGAACGACAGCCAAGTATCCGATACGACGCGTGGAAGTAAAAACTTTCACCATTGCCGCTGGACTTCGATCTAAGATCGAAGATCATCTGTTTCAAGGACAGTTACCCAAACGCTTAATCATTGGTATCGTCAACAATACAGCCCTCAACGGGGACCACACTAAAAATCCTTTCGAGTTTAAGCACTGCAGAATATCCAAAATCGAAGTCAGTCGCGATGGCAAAACTTTGTGTACCCGACCTATCGAACCCGACTTTGCCCAGAAGAATTAATAGAGGTCGTACTTGTCACTGTACGAAGCCACAGGACAGATAGGAACCAACACCAGTCACGGTATTTCCTACGACGATTATGCAGGATGTTAGACGTTGTGGGCTTTTGATTTCACTCCAGACCAAGGCAGCGACGAGGGACATTTCCACTGTATAAAATCTGGACGACTGCGTGTGGAATTTTATTTTTCAGGAGCTCTTACTGAAACCGTGAATGTCATTCTGTATGCCGAATTCGATAACACCATATAAATCAACAGTTTGAGAGAAGTCATTCTAGACTATTAAACACTATGGAAAACTCTATTCCCTCTTTGAATACTGGAGAATCCATGGAAATGGAATGGGAGGTTACAGAGAAATGAGAATCCCAAGACCAAAAAGAAGTAGTGATCATGCAGTCCAGATGGTCAGAACAGGAACAACAGTTAGTCACCTGTTTTGCACAACGCTTGGAAGATAAAATGAAGGACATGATTAAAAAAGATTGTTATGGATGTCAAATCGATCATCGCAGTCAAATTCAACACGATAAATGTATGATGATGAGTGAAGAAGAAAAATTGGACAATTATCTGACCGAAGCTTGGAGTCTCATCTCAGAAGAAGACGTGTTACTTCAGTGATATAAAGGCTTACGTGATCATTCCTCTCCTCCATTGTTTGCTCAAGAAATTGATCGCATCGAAGTTCCCTTGGCCAAGAGTAAGAAGACGAAGCAAACCAACAGTTACTTGACAGACCTTTTCAAGCAAAAGCTCTGGATTGAATTGATGACTTATCATCACCTGTGAAGAAAGAAAAAAAAACAAGGCTACACAACAAAAAAATGGATACCTGGGAACTTTATTATCTTTTGAACCTTAGTTCGTACACTGCTTCTTGGAATACTGTCATGTGTTCTAAAGATGAATTACCTCATCGCAAGCCTCAAGAGAATCAAGCTTATGTCATAAACACAGATGATAGTCGTCTTCCAGGAACTCACTGGGTAGCTGTCTACTTTCCTCAGGAGGATTGTGCGGAGTATTTTGATTCGTATGGATTACCCCCTTTGGAAGATGATATCATTGACTTTATGAGAAGAAATTCCCAGACGACACGATTCAATAATGTGAAATTACAAGGCACAGATTCTATGGTGTGTGGACAATATTGTGTTTATTATCTACATCATCGCAGTTATGGATATTTTTAGAACATTTAGTGATTTATTTTGATCGTCATTCATCTCGAAACGATGACAAAGTAGATCGATGGTTTTGTGACCATTATGGCTATCTGTTGTCTTTACTAGGAAACGTAGTGTACATCAATGGCCAAATGACTTCCAACCGTGGAAATCTCAATTTAATTCACAACGTTGTCAACCATGTCAAAGATAATGTATTAGTGTTATTGAAGAACAAAAGTTTGTTATTAGAATAAAATGTTTGTTATTTGAAATAATGTTTGTTAGTTGAAAAAATGTTTGTTATTTGAATGAATATGTGTTTTTGAAACCAATGCGTCTGTCGTTTGTTTTACATTTTTATTCATATAGATGCTCTTTAACTTCTTTCTATCCCTCACATCAAACTATCCAAACGTTTCCAAACCCTAAACCGTCGAGGGGTGGTTTCCATCACGTCCGCGCTAGAACCATATAAAGCATGAATATAATATAATATTATATTTTAGTCTAAGAACATCCTCTCTTTCAACTCCATTTCTACTACTATCCTAAAAATGATAGTTAATGGCACAGAGTAATTCCAAAACAACCCTTCTGAGGAAAGGGACATAACTCGCCAAGAGAAGAATTGGAGGACAGACAGACTGCAGTCCAGGTCTAGAATCGGAAGAGAGATGTACACACATGGCACTGATGGGATGCTGAATTACAAACAGCCCTTTTTAGGGCTCATTACAATTAATTATTGTTCTTTTATTGTACTTATTATTTGCTTTATCATTTATTAGTACTTAACTAATTAATATTTACTTTATTTATTTTTTATTTTAGTTATTTACTTTATTTATTTTTTATTTTATTTATATAATAGTAATTATTATTCTTATCATCAATCTTATTATTATTTGAATTTATTAAAATATTTAAAAAAATCTCTCTTATTTCCACTCTCTAACTCTATTCTAAATAATTCACTGTTGTGGAATAATAATATCTGGGATCTTCAACTGCGCTAGGCTCGTCTGCAAACAGGTCCTAGGACTCATACTAGAAATACCTGGACTGTCAGCACACACATGAAATCTCTGTTTATGTGTGTGCCACCCAGTCGAATGATGAGTGGACTTTATGGACATCCCAGATTAGATTGGATACTAAATACATATATACACATTTACTCTCTCTTTCCTTTATTTCAAATTCAAATCCACTGTTGTGGAACATCAAAACATAGGATCTCCAATTGTGCTAGGCTCCTCTGCAAACAGGTTCTAGGATTATTACTAGAAATACCTGCACTGGCACCACACACATGAAAGCACTGTTCATGATGTGTGTTACAAAGTGGAATGACGAGTAGGCCTTTACGGAGATCCTAATAATATCATAAAAGGATTAAATAATTACTAAATAATTATATTCCCTATTCCACTTTCCCTTACTAAATCACGGTTGTGATATAATAAAACCTGGGATCCCCGATTGTGCTAGGCTCCTCTGCAAACAGGTTCCAGGACCATTACTGGAAATACCTGCACTGGCACCACACACATGAAAGCACTGTTCATGATGTGTGTTACAAAGTGGAATTACGAGTAGGCCTTTACGGAGATCTGATGGATAGCACAAATGGGTTCCCGGTCGGGGTTGAGGGACGCTGATCTGGAGCTTTGATAGACTTCCTTTATTTTCCTTTTATTTTTCCCTCGAATAATAGGGTTCTCAGTTGGTAAAGAGAAACCCTCTTTGACTAACCATAGTGGCCCTAAAAAGGTACATTTGGCCTCATTGGTACCTCCGCCAACAAACTTATGACCAAACATACCTATCATTGACAACACTATTATATGTCGCCCAGACAGCCTTAATTCACTAAATTTGTTAGACTTATATATATGTACGCTAATGTACTAGTACCTTTCGGATGATAGGATAATAAACAACAATTCTACGACTTAACTATTTGACATAATTGCACAGGTGGCTAACACAACATTGGGTGTTAGGTTGTCCATTATACAATTGGACGGAATTTGAAATAAGTGCGGCTTTTTTCGTTTCAGGTGTGAGCGGCGTGCGTGGCTTTGCCGTCTTTCTCTTTGCGTCATTGCGTGTGTGCTGCCTGGCCTGCCGGTAATTTTCCGCCTTTTCCTCCTCCCAACACACATAATCTGCAATCCGATTGGTCGAAGGGTGGGTGTGTGATGGTACTATTCCTACCCACCCTTAAGGGCTTACATTTATTCCGTTAGTTACTTTTTAGTAATTCGGAATAACCCCCAATTTAGTAAGTGTACATATGTGCACATAAACGTCATGGGGGGGAGTAGCGACCCCCTCCTGGGGGAAAATAAATGTCTGGCGATATGCCAGATCTAAATGTAGTCCATATGACCCTTGTGGTCGGCGGCTACTATAAAACACCACAGTCAGTCAGTCAGTTCTAGCTGATAGATGGAGCCTTAGAGCAGCGGAGAAAAGGACAACATTACTTCTGATCTGGGATAAAGAAGGAAATACTGCAAAGTATTCAAGAGGGCAGCCCAAGTACAGGGGAAACAGGGGAAGAAAACGGAGGTGGCGGGAAACCGAACCGGACCACAGTACACCCACCCATCAAGCAGCAGTTCAAGGAGAAACGTGCTTCAAGAATTCTAAATCGAATTCAGCTGTACATGAGACCACAACAAATCTCCAAGAACAGATAACAGCGTTATCACAACAGTTGCAGAGCATTTGGGGTACGGAAACGGCGGAGATGGCCACGTCTCCTATTAATGTCGAGGGCTCTGAAACTGTATCACCACCACCACCACTACCAGCCCCTACAAAGAAAGGAAAAGGAACGGGGAAAAAAGGGAGTGGGGTGAATATGCCATTTTCACCTACCCCTATTATTCCCTCACCAGGTTCAGTAGTGCACCTGGAAAAAAAGTCCGAAGAAACGACCACCACCACTCCAAAAGACAACTGGGAAACGCCGGTGAAAACAACAAGAATGCCCAAGAAAACCAAGGACGAATTAATGAGGACACTGTGTAGTGAACTGGGACTGCAGAAACTCTTAAAAGATAAGAGAAAAGCTACAGGTTATATTTCATCAGTAACCTACATAGGCTTCCGTTCATTACAAGTGTCACCACCTAGAATCCAGGAATGGGACTTCGCCCATACAATACTCACTCGGCATTATCTGGAGGCCTATTTGGAGCGACCCTTCACTCACCTGATTGATGCAGCGAAATACCTTGCCGACCTACATGGAATTTATTTTCCACAAACAAATCGGGAAGAAACAAGGACTGCTGACAGATTAGTCAAGATTGAGGAAAAACGTGGGACGTTTTTCCATAAGGAGTATTAGCCCTTTTAAGGGCTACTTCAATCACTGCCATTCAAAATAGGGTTCTCATTTGGTTAAGAGCAACCCTCTTTGAACAATCTCTATCACAAAACCTAATTTGATCATTTTCGGTACCTCCGCACTCAAACTTTATAACCAAAACTACCTAACAGTGACTACACTCTTATATGTTGCAAAGACATATTAATTACTTAAATTTCTTAGGGATCTACTTACATGTACGCTAATGTACTAGAATTTTAGAATGATAGGATAGTAAATAAAAATTCTACGACTTAAACATTTGATTCAATTGCACGGGTGGCTAACACAATATTGGAACTTTTTATTTGTCCATTCTACAACTGGACTGAATTTGATATAAACACGGCCTTAATTTTTCAGGTGTGGGCGGCGTCCGGGACTGTGGCTGTCTTTCTCTTTGTGTGTACGACATCGGCTGGCGACCTTTCCGTTACCCTTTCCTCGCTTTCCTCGACCGATTTCGACATAGGAAAATAGCGATATGAGAAAACTATTTTTCTCTCGCTATCTGTGCCATTGCACACTGCCCTAAATAACAAGCGTTCTGATTGGTTGATAGGGTGGGTGTGTGTCGGTTCTATTCCTACCCACCCAGGGGGCTTTCATTCATGTCGATAGTCGCTTATTAGTGATTCAACATGACGCCCAAATAAAGAAGTGCACTAGTTTGCACAAAATACCCGTGGGGAAGGGTTTCCCCATAATAATAATAAATGTCTAGCCTCATGCTGGATATAAATAGTGGGCCATATGACCCTTCGTGGCCGGTGCCCACTTAAAACTCCAAATTAAGTAAGTAAAGTCTGACCATCCATTGTTTGACTCATCCTTCTACGAAGAGAGTAGCTAAGCTGAGCGAAGCTTACGTCACTCTGCATCGTATCAGACACAATCTGATGCCAAAGCCTGAAGAGATAGAGAATGTAGAATGTTAGAATGCTACAAGTAACGGAAGACCTCATAGAAGAACTCTTCAGAGAGGAAATTCAAAAAGACAAAGAAGAATGGACTGAGAAGCATAGACTTCAGAAGCAGCAGAGAGAGCAGAGAACAGCAGCAGCAACAACAGCAGCAGGAACCAGACAGAAGTTTTGTTGACTACCGTGTGGACACGAAAGAGTTCTCTTTCTCTTTCCGAAGATGCAGACCCTATCCTGTTGCCAGACGAGGACGCAATCTTAGACGATAAAATATTGTCATCCCCCCTCGTACACACAAAACACAGCCCTTTTCAGGGCTATCCAATATTCTCGAAAAGAATTAATCATTCAATTTGCTTATGGTATGTGAGGAAGTTAGACAAAAATAGAAGTGTCTCTATAATCACTGTCTCTTTTTACTTTTGTTTGAAGTGCGTCTATAAGTACAACGTATTTTTCAAAATAACTTGTTAAATGCATAATTTATGTGAGTAAAGTAAAAAGTGAGTGAGTGTTTTCTTTTAAGTCCGCGTGTTTTGGTGATGATTGGGATAATGTAAGTGTTTAGCTCGTAGTGGGTGTTTTCCATCACGTCCGCGTGTTTTGGTGATGATAGGGATAATGTAAGTTTTTAGGATCGTAGGGGGTTGTTTTCCATCCGTCCGCGCTTGAACTAAAAAATAAAGAAGCACTCGTCGCATTGGAAATTCATCACTCGACACACAACCTTCCTTCTGTCAAGACATGTACAACGACTATATAGCCAACTGGGTTACCGCTCGAAAGTAGTGGTCCCGGATATCAAATAGGAGTTGTATCAACATATCAACATAACTATCCTCCAAATCGACAATAACAACAACTATCAAACAAGACAATTTATACGTTCTCCAATAGCAGCCCGCCATGCAGATTACCCGACCTGCAGAAGTGGACTAGCAGCCCGCAGAGCAGCCCGCCAAGCTGTTTTTTCTACAGACGAGGCCCAGCAGCCCGCCTAGCAGCCCGCCAAGCAGATAAATCTACAGAAGTGGCCCAGCAGCCCGCCAAGTAGAAGGCAAACGTTTCCACCATCGCTGCAATTTCATTCGAACAGGGAATCAAAAGTTTAGTATATTTTCATCTTAAACCTTCGGGTTCTATAATTACATTATTGTGCTGTTCGTCATCTATCTAACTATCATACTCTAAACTCATTTCTACTTCCTCTGTGCATTATTTACTCATTTAGAATTTGTACAGTTTACAATTTGCTAAATATAACTTTTATCAGTACAATCTACACTACGCCAGTAGTGTATACATTGCGAACGATACTCACGCTAATCACCGTAAACCTAACATGTCTCGGGAAACAAGGTCAAAGGTGAAAATGAGCACAAACCGCTCTGTGACCAAAAAGGTTAATAACGAAATTGGCCAAAGACATGGCAAGTACTCCAAATAGCTCAATCAACGTCAGTGAGAACAAAATTGGTAATATTACCCCTGTTACCCCGGTTAACAAACCGATCAATTACGCTTCAGCTGTGGGCTATTTTAACTCTAGCTATACAGCAAGAAATGTAACCCCACGGGAACTGAAAGTGACATCTCACATCCCAGCAGTCACCCCAGACAACAAAACACTTTCACCTGCAATTATTAAACATCTACTCACCTCTCCTAATGTCATGGCCACTCTTGAACTAAACAAGAGCCCTATGACAGGAACGGACTCAACACAGAGAGGCATTAGTGGATTGGTAGAGTTAAATAGTTAAATCTACCTCCAAACTATACCCTCCCACTCCAACCCACAATAACTTGGGTACAAGGAACTCAACATGAAAACCCGGATGAGTGCGATGAATGTTACTCCCCGGGACTCATGAATACAATGCTACGTTGTATTAACAAATGCAACACTCACAAAAAAAGCAGATGAAATACAAGGAACTGACTTACTTTCAATTGCTTCACAAACCCCAATCTCACTCACCAACAATCAGGTCACCAACCCTAGTATAAACCCTTCTTCCCCAAGTTTATTGAATCAGCCTTTAACCCCTCCCATTGTAACCCAAACAACCCCCACCCCCTTGTCACCTACCCATTACACCCGCTTCTCCTATATCATCAAATACAATCCCGCTCCCATTACAAATACCTTCACCTCCTTCAAATACACCTGCTCCTCTTTCAAATACACCTGCTAAAATATATCTACCACAACAGCCAGCCCTCTGGGCCATCAAACCAAGCCACTAGTGAAGATGTTATACCGCCAGAGGATGAGAATTCTGATTCTGAGGAATACATAAAAATGCTTACTACCAAAGCAAATAAGCATAAAGCCCACAAGTACAGACGGAGCGCACCGACAACGTCTCCAACTGACACAAGCAAAGGAAAAACTCCAATGAATGTTACATCAAAGGCAAAGAATACCAAAAAAACGGTCAAACCAAAACCAAAATGCAAAGGGTAACAGCAAACAGGTACAAAACCCAAATAACCAAAACAAAGAAGGAACCCAACCGCCAGGATACATACAACAATAAGTACCATAGCCCGGAACATACAATATTCATCAAAAGTGGTAATTCTAAAATCTTCAACTTGAGTGGAAGAAACATTGCAGCAGCCCTACTCCAGCAGCATAGTGGATCATTTGAAAGTATTAGACCGAGAACAAACTATATAATAGTTCGCTGCAGTACCTTGTCACAAGTTGCGAAATACATGTAACTGGAGAAAATCGGAACAATGAAAATCCAAGTATCCAGGCACAAGTCTGTAGCACAGGCTAAAAAAGCATCCAAGGCCACTAACAAGATTAGTTCCAGCAACGTGGCTACCATCGCAACCACCCCATCCGTCAATAGAAATGACAACCAAGGAGAAGAAATCAAAGAACAGACACAAGCGAGGATGCCTAAGAGAGCCACTAATCCACAACATGTAAAAAGCATCGTATATACCAAGGGGTTCCAAAAAGTCCTTGATCTACCCAAAACGTTCATCCATTTATCAATTGATGAAATAGGGGAGGAACTAACATCACAGGGAGCTGATATTAGACAAGTGACCAGGCTACGATCAACAAAAGATCATAAATCTAGAAAGATTTTACTGGAGTTTTCACCATGGCGCCAATACTGGTCTACTTCCATGGAACTTCGTACAGATTAGAGGACTATGTCAACAAATCAAGGTTCTGCAATAATTGTAAGTCATGGGGTCACTACTCCATTGGCTGCAAAAATAAACCGAGATGTGGAAACTGTGGTGGTAACCAGAAAGGACAGTGCAACCACGCCGGATTCAAATGTGCAAACTGTAGAGGACAACATGGACCTACAGCAGAGGAATGTCCTTTTACCATTAGAGAAAATGCAATACTAGCACAAATGAATTCAGAAAAAATCCTTTATAAGATGGCCAAGTCCAATTTCAAGATAGAACAGAAGCAATCAAACTCTGTAAACTATCAATCACCAACTGTAAGGGAAGCACTTACCATTACAGCCCAAATCAATCCCAAACCAGTTTTACAATCGCCCTCTATAATCACACAACACAACCCTAACCAAACTAAACCGAAATTGTCCAATATCACCAAAGTCGTACAGAGTGTACGTACTGAGGTAACCATCCCTAAAGCTCCTTCAGTGCTTAAATCACACGACAAACCAAACAGCATTCATAATAATAACGGGACTAGCAAAACCATGCATAGTGGGATTGATATATTCCCCCACATTAAATTTTTTCACTATCTTAAAGACGTTTTAATAGGAATAATACATATTTCTAATAATTAGGGAGTACCTAGCATACCATTTTTTAAACTCTTAAATGATCTATTAGAGACACATTTGCAAATTTAAAATTAGGAATTTACAATAACATATTAATCATAACATCATAATGGATAAGAAGGGGAAAAATAAATTAATTATTTGGCAATGGAATTGTCGGGGATTAAACATTAATAAACCAGAATTATTAAATAAAATTCAAAATTCAATTAACAAACCCGACATAATTTGCATTCAGGAAACTCACACTAATACTACATCCAAATTCCAACCGAAAATTAACGGCTATTCTAATTACAATTATTTAAATAGGGCTAACGGAGCAAAAGGGGGTGGGTTAGGGATTTTTATTAATGACGTTTTACCCAACACCTACTTTTGTCACAACACTAGTCAAAATAATCGTACCCCTACAGTAAACACCATAGAATTTCAATCAGTACACATACACATTGGTTCTTTTTCTTTCGAACTTCTTAATGTGTATGACCCTGGGGGATCAGCTGCGCTTTAACAGAATTATATGCAGCAAACTAGTTGTAGTTGTAAAAAAGAGTTTATGATTTGTGGTGATCTTAATGCTCACAATAAATCATGGGGGGGGGGTGATCACAGAGACAAGCGAGGCGTGTTGATTGAACAATGGGCACTCAAAAGAAATCTTGTCATACTAAATGATGGATCAAAAACCCGTCTTTCACCAACAGATGGCTCTCTGTCAGCAATAGATCTCACTATTTGCACACCCCGATTGGCTGCAATCACCAACTGGGAAGTAGATAGAGAATCCACACTCGGCAGTGATCACTTCTCCATCATTATAAATGTCAATCTCTCAAAGCCTATTGATACTAACAAAAAATTACCCAAATGGGTATTACATAAGGCAGATTGGACTACATTCCGGAACATCCTTGGAAATAAGGCTTTAAATGACTTACAAGATGATAATATTGATCAATTCAATAACAATATACTCAAAGTATCAAGGAAGCAGCTGTCCAAAGTATTCCCTCTACCGGAACTGAGCTAACGACTAAACAACCGATACCTTGGTGGAACGAACACTGCAAGAAAGCAATCAAGGATAAGAAGAAAGCAATCAACATATTTAGGGATACGGAAAAATCAACAGACTATGTGGAATACAAAAATAAAGAAAAACTGGCGAAGCAAATAATCAAGACTGCAAAAGAAACATCGTGGCAAAAATATTGTTCCAGACTAGAAATTAAGCAGTCTAACTCCAAACAAATCTGGAGTAAAATTAAAGCCATGAAAAGTGGAAACAGCAAGACTATTCCAAATATTAAGGATGCTATATCCAATAGCGAAAAAGCAACGGCTATAGCAACACATTTCGCCGGAATGAGCAGCAACAGTAATCACACTGCAAAATTCCAAATACATAGAGCCAAAATAGAAGAGCAACAACCACATCTCTTTGATGATAGAGACCCTAGGAAATCTTCTCTCAACATGCCCTTTACCAGAGAAGAATGGATAACGGCAATTAAACACAAAAAGTCAACATCACCGGGAGAAGACAACCTTTGATATGAAATCTATAAAAATATCCCAGGTAATATCGAAACAGCACCAATTGCCATGATCAATCAATCCTGGTCCACAGGACAAAGTCCAGAAAAATGGAAGCAGGCCATAGGTATACCAATACCAAAAACGGACAAGGACCCCACATAAGTAACATCGCACAAACCCATTTCCCTTACGGACACAATCTGTAAAGTGATGGAAACTATGGTCAACAATAGACTAAAACTCCACTTAATAGTAATAATCTCCTATCAAACAATCAAAGCGGCTTCCGGAACAATCGATCAACCCTAGATCAATTAGTTCGACTAGAGTCTCAAATTAAAATAGCATTTAACAATAAAAGAAAAAGCAATCGACACCTGACTGCTATCTTCTTGGACCTAGAAAAATCATTTGATTTAGTATGGACCAATGGCCTCATAGCCAAATTAAACCACTATGGAATCAATGGCGAAATGCATGCCTGGATAAAGCAATTTTTATCCAATAGACGCATCAGAGTTAGAATAGGAGATACACTTTCTGAGGAATTTCAATTGGAGAATGGCACACCTCAAGGTAGCGTGATTAGCCCTACGCTATTTAACATCATGATCAACTACCTGGAAATCAACATCGATCCCAATAAAGTGGACCTATCCCAATTTGCGGACGATAGCGGATTATGGAAAGCAGGCGATCCTACAAGTCAAAAGGTCATAGATGAGCTACAAAAGAGCCTTAACAAAATTGGAACCTGGGCCGATAAATGGGGGTTTAAACTCTCCAAAGGCAAAACACGAGGCATAATCTTCTCACCAAAACAAAAGCAAACATTAGAATCACCCAAATTATATATCCAAGGGGAATTAATTAAATTCGAGACTACAGTCAAATTCCTGGGCATGACATACGATCATTACCTAACATGGAAATACCACATCAAAGAGCTAATTCGCAGATGTAATAAAGATCTTGCACTAATGAAAAGCATTAAGGGATTTAATTGGGAAGCAAATCAAAATACCCTTTTAATGATCTACAGAGCCCTAATTAGATCTAAATTAGATTATGGATGTCAACTGTAGGCGACAGCTCGCATTGGTCTACTGAGAAAAGTTGACCAAATTCAAACCAAAGCACTCCGCATTTGTACAGGCACCCTGAAAAGCACCTCAAAAGAAGAACTGCAGATCCTCACAGGTGAAACGCCACTATCCCTTAGAAGAGATGAACTTACTCTAAGGTATGCGGTCAGAGTCTCGATTCATAAAGCAAATCACCCCACCAAAATAACAATTAATAAGTGCAATACTGCATTCAGCAAGATGTTAGTACCATTTCTACCATCTGGGAAAAGGATTCATATATTATGCAACGATCTAAACATAATAAACCTTCAAGCTGAACAAATCGCCTATCCAGATAAAACACCCTGGATGTACACACCAGTAAAAGTCAATCTTGAAGCCACAACATTTGGATCTAAAGAAATCACGCCCCATGTAATAAGAATGAAGATATTACACAACTTGGACGCCAATTACAAGGACTATATCAAGATATACACCGATGGATCCAAAATAACAAATCCAAATGGAACAGCTGCAGCAGTTACTATCCCCGAACTTCAAATAACAATAGGAAGTCGGCTCGCAGACTTATGCTCCATCTATACTACCGAATTTTGGGCAATACTTGAGGCACTGAGATTGGTAAAAGCACATAAACTCGATAAATCGCTCATTATTAATGACTCACTCAGTGTCCTCAAAACACTGGAATCTGGTTTCTCCAAAGGTCGTGGCAATTATCAAAAACAAGCTAGACTACTTGTCAACGATTTAGCCAACCTGAATCAAACAATTGAATTTATGTGGGTACCATCCCACATAGATTTGTTTGGTAATGACCAAGCCGACTTAGCTGCAAAAACTAATCTCAACAATGCTGAGATAGGACAAATCGAGTATTCTGTTTCAGAACTGTATAGTGTCATTTCCAACAAAATTCTGAATAAGTGGCAAAAACAATGGGATACTACCTATAAAGGACGCATTCTTTACTCGATACAAAATAAAGTATCCAGGAACAACCAACAAACAAGTCCACAGGTTACTATCAAACATTTGGAAGGAATCATCAATAGGATTAAAACAGGAAAAACTCTACTTGCCGGCAGTATGGGCAAACATCTTAAGTCCAATCCAGGAAGAATCACAACTTGCCCACACTGCCAAAGATTAGAAGACCTATCACACGTCTTCATTGTATGCCCAACTTACAGAGTAGCGAGAAATAAACTTGCCAACTATCTTAGAAAAGTTGGCTCAAACACCAAATACCCCTTTTTTCTTTACTCTGAAAACCCAAACCCCAATTAAACTGCAGATCTGATTCTAAAGTTCCTTCGGGAAATATATAAGATCAACAGTATATAGTATAACAATATACCTTTACCACCACTTCCCCAATCCAAGTCCTTACCCCCTGACGTCGATATAAATGGACATGCAGCCTGTACGTTGTCAAGGAAACGCAGGAGGGGGGTATCAATAAGCAGTTTTAACGACTGTATGCAAAAGCAATTTTATACCAACCCACCTGCGTAACCCGGTATAGCAATACAGACAGTATTTACCATATATCGCCGTTAAACCGA
This sequence comes from Unio pictorum, assembly GCA_030141615.1. Taxonomy (NCBI): domain Eukaryota; kingdom Metazoa; phylum Mollusca; class Bivalvia; order Unionida; family Unionidae; genus Unio; species Unio pictorum. Next base: position 122,280 of record JARLTB010000315.1, read on the forward strand.
AATCACCCTATATTTACCCTTCATTGCCTCACCCAAGGACCCCTTACCCAAATGTCGACCAATTGGGCATATAACATGTGTGCTGTCGGGGAAACTCGGGAGGGGGGTAACAATAATCAGTCACAATGACTTTATGCCAAAGCAATTTTTTACCAACCCACCCAAGTGACACAGACAGAGCCTCAGAGATGGCCACCCGACAAATTGGGCTAATAGGGGTTTTAAATAAGGCAATGTAATAGGGACGGTGACACTAATACCATACACTAGTCGAAACAATACACAATTATACCACATTACATTTCACTACCATTTCTATTATATCTATCAAACTATCTATACCTACTCTTAACTCTATACTACTATGACATAAATAATATTAACATAGGTCAAAAACTTAAATTAGTATAAGATGGCCTTTTAAGCCATCAGGACTATATATTTTTCTAATAGCGTACAGACATTATAAGGGGTTCGGCTAGCACTTCTTTCTGAAAACAGTCTCTAGGAATCATACTAGAATTGCCTGGATTGGCTCCACACGAGCGAAAAGAACGGTTCGCATCGTTGTGTCCCCCAATCAAAGGAATTGAAGGGTTATCCTTTAACACCCCCAATATATAATTAGTTCTATATTAGGACCCCAAATAGTTCTATAAGGTGGCTAAAAGCCCAAAGCCATCAGCTCCCGCTACACAATGTAGCAAACTAAATATATAGTTTATTAACTAAGACCCCAAATAGTTCTTAAAGGTGGCTAAAAACCCAAAGCCATCAGGCCCAGCTACACAATGTAGCAAAATAAATTAGAATAAAAATGCCATTCTCCTCCTGTCCTACTATATAAACAGCACAATAATGTTTTTTCCATTCCAAATTGTTATTTTACAAGACGTCACTATTTATTATTAGGACCATGAGACTAAAAAATTACCTTGGATACAGCACCTCCCTTTCAATACGGTCACTTCCCTCCTTCGCCTCTTCCACTGCCTGCGTCCGATGGTTGATATAATTTAATCAGCACAAAATTGTGCATTAAAGCGGGGTGTGTGGCTCCATTACACCCCCGAACTAAATAAACAGTCCCCTTTGGGATATTAACCAGACGTAAATGCCTTTCGGCGAAAACGTCTTTAATTATACAGCTGCAGCAGCAGCGCATTGGAAATCATAAATAATCAATATCAAAACTACACAAAAATTTACACGGATGGCTCAAAAATTACAAATTCTTTTAAAACAGCTGCAGCCTGGGTCATACCAGAACATAACATACAAATGGGCAGGCGTCATCCTGACCACTGTTCCATTTATACAGCGGATTTTTGGGCCATCCTTGATTCATTAAAATGGGTAGAAGAAAACAAACCAAATAAGACACTGATTATTAGTGACTCGCTCAGCGTCCTTACTTCTATCCAAAACAACAACACCAAATTTAGAGAAAATTTCCTAAAACAAATTAATCAGATATTAAAAATACTAAATTCTCAAAATCTAGTAGTTGAGTTTATGTGGATTCCATCTCACATAGACATAAAAGGAAATTACTTAGCAGACCAACTGGCTAAAAACAAACTCACCGAACCAAACTATATGCCACTCAAATATAGTCAAACTGAAATATATCATTTAATCTACTCAATGATTAATCAAAAGTTACAGACTGATTGGGGCAAAAGCAAACAAAGGAGAATTTTACATAACATCATTAAGGAAGTCAATAGAAAAATCATACCACCTAGGTGCAATAGTTATGAACAGTCTAAAATAAATAGAATAATCAATGAAAAAACAAAACTGGCTAACAGCTTTGGTAAATATATAGGACCTTTTCCACACAGCATTAATTGCTTCAGTTGTAACATACCTGAAGACTTACATCACATATTTAATAACTGTAAAAACAACCAGAAGGAAAGGAACATATTTAGATCTAAACAACTAAACATCTCTGCACCAAGTACATACCCGGAAGTAATTCAATTAAACAACACCAACATCCAACAAACAATGCAACGCTTAATAGAATTACTTAATACATCAAGGCTCCTTGAAACAATATAGTGCAAATAATACTATATAATAAATAACACCCATAAGGAATGACCCCTGTTGGTCACATGGGTTCATTGGCCAATCAGGGGACAGAACCTGCAACCGCGTAAATACGTTAAACGGAATTTGTATAATAACAAAAAAATAAAATAAACAATATCCATAAGGAATGCGAATGCATAGGACCTGAAGGGTTCCGTTACTTGTAAAAGTGCCCACCTACACTACGCTAGGTATAACGCCCCGGATGTTACCTGTGCTAAACAAACCTAATAGGATACTTTAAAGATATTGAAATTTATAGACTAAAGAGATAAACATTGAAATTTGCATTATAACAAAGTAAAGAACAAAACAGAAACAATATACAAGTGTCTGGGAAACCACCGCTCTTCTGTCTATTCTTACAACACTTCCTATATACAGTCTCATTGACAGCATTATACAACTAAAATAGAAATGTATTTACAGTTAAAAACCGTAACAAACCGGGATATCCACATGGTCTAAACTTGAACATCTAAAACGTCTCCTGCTTTATGGCCTCAAATAGATTTTATGAGGTAGTCTCAAAGTCCAAAGACTATCAGGCCCAGCGACACAATGTCGCAACATAAAAATATTTACTCTAAGTAAGATCCCAAAATTATTACCATATACGGTAGTCAATGCCCAGACTATCAGGCCCCGCGACACAAAGCTGCATTAATAATCTAAGCTATAAGAACTAAGGACTATAACATGATTTAGATGGTCAATACCTGACCATCTAGCAAGACAGCAAACCCTGTAATAAATTTTTACACAATAACCTTAATTACTTTAAAATTTCTACGTTGGATAACTACCAACGTGAGAATAGGCTCTCATATGAGGTTCTATACTCTACTTTAATAACAGCACAAAGTATTCCAAATTGTTAAGGGAGAACACGGAATTGATACGACGGAAGGAGGCAACATCAAGATGGAGGAACAACAAAACCAAGGCACCAAAGAAGGACACGGGGACTCACCGGATGGAATGAGGGAACTTCGGTTACACCCTGTAATACTCCATCAAAATGCCCTTTTAAGGGCTATATATACTTAAATAGTTTCCTTTTGGCTCAGAAACTCTATTCGACAATCTCGTTCTTCAAAAACCAGTCTTGATCAATTTTGGCTTTCCACCATCAAAATTAACAACCCATTTAACCTGACATTGACCAACCTACACATGTCACTTGACATACCTAGTTTACAAAATTGATAGGGAACACACCAAATGTCCACTCTGTACTAGACAAAAATTGGAATGTTAGTATGTTAGGAAAAAAAAATATAACTTGAAAGATTGACTCAATTGCACAGGTCGCTTACACAATATCGGTATAGGATGTCCACTAGCAACAACTGGACTCGATTTGATAAGGCTAGGGCGTGCAAGACGAACGACATCAAAGTGCCAGTTCACAGATCATTTTCCTCCTCCTCTGCTGTCTGACTCCAACACCAGCAAATGACTGTAAGTGGAAACCATTTTTCACTAGTCATCATTTGGTGCCATTGCACCTCTAGCTCTGCATCCTCCGATTGGTTGATAGGGTTGAGTGCGTGGCTGTTCTATTTCCACTCACCTAGGTCTTTCATTCATGTCGATAGCTCCTTATATTGGTGCGGCATGACGATCAAATTAAATAGCATACTATGTATGCATAAACGCCCGTAGGGATGTGGGACCATTCCTTCCACACGGGAATATGTAAATCACTACCATATTAATTGGTAGTGTAAAATAGTGAACAAATGACCCTTTGTGGCCGGTTTCACTTAAAACCATAATTCATTCATTCAGTCTGGCTACCTATCGTTGGCGTATCAACTCAAAGAAGATGAGTAGACTACACAAATTGACAGAGCTTCAAATACACCTGGAGAATGCTAGACGTCTCCTGGACGAGCTGGCAATGGAGGCCAAGATTTAAAAAGAAGAGGAGGAAAGAAAAAACAAAGAAGAGGATGAGAAGAGAAGGTCCATCTTGCCTCACCGCATGATGAGACAAACTAGTAAAGTTACACCCGTGGTGAGAACGCTTTCACAGTCTCAGCCGCAAGAAGCACAATTTCATCCACGTTTGCGGAATAGAGGAAGACATGAAAAGACTTTCACTATCCCTCAAACGAAAGATTGGGATAGTGAAGCCACTCATTCTCCCTCTGCGCTCCCAGTCACAAGAGTGAATTGGGAGAACGATTGGAGTAGGAGATGTGTGTGCGGGGCTAGACCTGGGAGATGCCAGCATTAGCCAGGTGAATTTTGAAATTTAAAAAACAGCTCTTCTCAGGGCTGTCCAAATGTGGTTAGTAAATGATGTGATTTTGGATAGTAAATGATATGGTTTGTTTTGTCTGCTTCCCGTGTGTGGTTAGTAAATGGTGTGATATTGGATAGTAAATGATATGGTTTGTTTTGGCTGCTTCCCGTGTGTGGTTAGTAAATGGTGTGATTTTGGATTGTAAATTATATGGTTTGATTTGGCTGTTTCCCGTGTGTGGGTGGTTAGTAAATGGTGTGTGTGGATAGTAAATGATATGGTTTGTTTTGGCTGATTCCCGTGTGTATGGTTATTAAATTTGGATTGTAAATGATATGGTTCGTGAATAGTTTATAATATGAAAAGTGAGTGTAAGGGGTGTTTTCCTTCACGTCCGCGCTTACGATATATATATATATATATATATATATATATATATATATACTCAAGTGGCTGACGTTAGAACCATTCCACGGAATAACCACTGAAGATGGCGAAAGCATCAAGTTTATTCAACAATTTAAAACACAACTATTTCTGGTTATTAGACGGGGACAGGGAATATAAAGTGGAAAACTACATCATAAATGGAAGTTTACGAACAGTCTGGACTTTGCAAAAAGACTGAAAATAGCCAGGGAGCTCTTAGAAGGAATGTTAGAAGAAGAAGCCAAAAATTTACGAGGCTGCATTAACCCACCCTATGTCAGAGTGGGGACATTAAAGCAAGTGATAGATATTGTCGAAAACGTCAAGTCCTTTTTGGAAAATATCTTCACAGAGTACCCTCATGTCCAAAATGGTTTGGACCCGCTCAAGAAAGCTGAAGAACTGATGAGAAAGGAGCTATTAGAAGCAGTGAAGAAGATAAAAGATAACTGGAGTAAGGAGAGAAAGGAGAGAAAGGACAATGCAAACCAAAAAAGAAAGAGGACTTTGAAAGATTAAATAACAATGGGATCAAGATACAAGTGAAGTTTAGAGCTATGTGACATCCTGACTGGATTCCCGAGGACGAAAAGAAGAAGAAAAAGGGAATCATTGGTAAAATCAAAAGGTGGTGGAACAACGGCAGAAAATAAAAGAAGAATAAGTATCCAAAGGCCCTTTTCAGGGCCACTCATAGGTCTCGAAAAGATATTAGCTTTCTTTGCTACCATTTTCCCTTTGTCACTAGACAGTCCACTATACCCATACAAATCATATTTCCCATGTTCCATTTCCCTTGTCCCTATCCAGTCCCACCATGTTCAAATTTTTCTTGTCCCTATACTGTCCCAAGATGTTTTGTCCCCATAGTGTCCCAAGCTGTTTTGACTGGATTTCCCATTGTCTCTATAAATCTTGTCCCCATATTGTCCCAAGCCCTTCTTGACTGGATTTCCCATTTTCCCTATATTATCGCCTATAACTACTTACATAAGATACAAATTTAGAAGCAAACAAAAACAAAAACTAAAATTAAAGTAACAAAATAAGCAACCAATCTTTGGTTTGACATTATTGACCATGTATTTTTTCATTTTCTTAGCATGTATTTTTTAAAAGCAAATGACGTTAAAGCAAAACGTCGGTTCATCCTTTCTGCTGCTTAAATATTTTAATGTAGAGTTATTTTCCTTTGGGAAAGGATCAAGGACGAAATATACATATTGTCGAAAAGAAACATGTCAAATTTTATTACCGCTCCTCTGGCTTACAGGTTTAATCGATCGGCTCGGATGCGGGAGATCGTGGGTTCGATCCCAGGCAAAGTCAAACCAAAGACATACAAATAGTACTAACAGCTGCCTCGTATGTCGTTCACTATTAATATGTTACTGTTACGACTGGTCGTCCTGGTGTCTGGATAATGTGACTCGGTGTCTGCCCAGTATTAAACATCAATATAAACTGACATTCTGCAGAAATAGCAGTGATATGAGTGGACAATTACTAAAGCTATGTTAAAATACAAATCATATAATATATCAGAATATCAGATGCATTTAGTTATATATATGCATATGTAAGTTACGGAGGTTACGTTTAGTCATAGCAAACATGAATTGCTGAAACGTCATATCAATTTAATGACTCAACTAATCTTAGATATACATGATTAAATTTTGCATGCTTCATCCGGATGACGTTTAAGTGGCAGGATATACCGCATGTTGGGATTATTGGGTACAATGTGACTATAAAACGATGAAGTAAAATAATGATAATGAAAGTAATCATAGCTGTTTTTGCCGTGTACACCATTGAAACGTGTACGAATCTGTCTGACAATCAGGGGGAAAAGCCCGTAAACAAATGATGGATAATGCCAATATTCTATCTCTTTGGTTGAATTTATCTGATAATCATGAATACAGGTCTTAATCAAGTGACTATGCAAGTCAATAATTTAGCGGGGTCCCGAGTTGCCGAGTGGTTTTAAGCTCTCTCCGTTACGGATCACTGCCATCTCACTTCTGTCACAATGGGTTCGAGTCTAAGATTCGGCAAATGTAGTTATGTGAGAAAGCTTGCCAGTAGCTTATCGTGGATCGTAGGTTCTTTCCGGGGTTTATCCCGGATTCATCCTCCAACAATAATACTGTCCGCCATGTATAGCCATGTATAGCCTATCGTGTGCTGAAAAATGACGTTAAACCCTACGATGTTATTGAGCAATAGTCCAGCGGAAATAACTATATTCATATTGTGCTTTAGAAAAAGCGATCAGAGCATACGTATCAAGAGGCTGCTCAATTATTGATTGAATTAGTCCTGACCGTGCTACACATAATCACTTCACACCCCACTTCATTCACCAGCTTGCTTTTAACGACGATCAAATTCAGGATATATAATCCATGGTCGTATGAGGCAAACATAGTTATCTTTCCATATCTCCCATTTGTAATGCATTGTGTATATTTAATTTTGCTTATTTGTTGTACAGCGAAATTATTTAGCATACCGTATGGTTACTTGTATATAATTGATTATAATTTTGTTGCAACCAGGACCAAACGCTCGTTTTATAAACAAGTCCGACAATTTAAACTTCAATGCAAATATCGTTAGCTTAACGCTGCAGAATACATTGGTACTGTATAGTAAATACCAGTTTATCTCCTGTACGAATCACGACATACATACGGTACTCGAGTAGCGCTAACACTTCCTTGTTCAAACAAAGATTCTTTTCATTTATCTTCGTTTTACTTGTCTTACGTAATCAACATGCAGCTAAATAAAGTGAACTAGAATCATTGGGACTTTTTCCTACTTTCAGGTAAGTTTAATTAAACATTACATATGGCCATATTTAGATATGAAAGCTGTCGTCTGAAGTAATATTCATTCTATAACAACCATACAGGTGAACCATTGAAAAAATTGTAACGGGTGAGAAGGTAGACTTCAAGGTCGACACAGCGCAAGTAACATACATTTAAGCATTAGTAAATAACGAAATAGCAGCAGGGGGGGGGGGGGGGTGACGGGGTGGCGGGGCGAATCGGACATTTGGTCGAATCCTTCTTTTTCAACCCAAAAAAGAGTACTTGCTCGAAACATAAGTTTTTCGCAAAATCATACTTGAAGGCCGTTTTCATCGTTTAGTCAAAATACGGTCTCGTCGTGATGTCATCACCCCCCCCCCCCCTCCTTGCTGCTATGGGTTAATAATTTATTTCAACCAAATATTTGATCAAGTCGTTAGGACTTTACAAACAAACTAATCGCTAACACCTCATCTTGTAGATCAATTAAATTATTTGACTGGTCGGTGAGTCGGAAATTAATTCTCGTTAACTAATTATTATGGCATCGCATGTAGACAGGATTAATTGGGTTTTCAATAATTAGAGATCCTGGAGGAGCTGTTGGTGCAACCGAATAAAGAATATATCCTTGCTGAGCTTGATTTGATTGCTCTAGATTAATTTGATATCTTCCTTCGATTGCATCACATACTAAATTGAGGGCAATCACCGCTGAAATATTTACATTATGCGGGGCAATATGCCTACCGCCACCATCTGGATCATTATTATGTTTGAGGAGGATAGTTGAATCTTGTACTTGTAATACCTTGATAACATTCCTAACAGATTCTTTTAGTTCCTCCGCGTTGTATCTGGGAAACTTGAAATTATGCAGATCGGATTCTGTGATATTGTAGTCGGTTAGAAATCGTTGTTTACTTCTGCTCTTGTCAATAATTATTGTTTGAATAATTAGTTCATTGATATATTCCATGTCAGATACAAGCTGATTTAATATTTCAACGTGTTTTCGCGATTTTGTTTGCCGTAGTTGTTCTAGTTTGTTTCATGTAATTGATTAATTTCATTAAAATAATCAGTGATGTTAACTAGCGTAAATGCGATAATAACAGATGAGTCGGCTGTTCTTTTCATGATAAAATCCCATTGCAATGTGTTTTTGTTGGTAAATATAAATCTTTCGGCGATTTTTCCTGTTTTTATATCAGATAAACTATCTCGATATCTGGGATTTATTTCATGATATGATTGTACGCCTGTGGTTAAGTCGGCAGTGGCTCCGTGTGTTTTTTCCGGCCATCCTAACACTGTTCTTAACAAGCTGCTATATATATCTACAATGTATCCCTCTGTGCTATTTCGATCGACGACGAGAGCGTCGGTTCATGAAGTTTAATAGCTATTTTTTATTCTTTTCCAGTGATTGATTTTATTCTACGCTGAATTTCAGAATCGATTTGCACAATTTGGTACGACCCAGTTGGTAACGAAACAGTTTCCCACGCTGGAGTACCATCGGGTTTATTCTTATACGAGAGCACCAGTGCGTTATTGGGTTGCTGACCGCCAAATGCAACCGATCTGATATTAGGCCAGCAATGATATACTCTTAATTTTGCCAGCGCGATCTCACGCACTGGAATCGGAGAAGGGAAGTTCACACTAAATTGTGTGTTTGTTGATGTTACTGATATCATGCTTGTTCGTATCGGAGTGGTATTCCCCGCTATTCGTTGAAGCAGTTCGAGTGACATTATTGTTAACGCTGTCTTCAATGTCCAATTTCAACATCGCGGAGTTATACAACTAGGTCATCGCGGAAAATTCAACATCGGATATGAACGAATTATCTATCGACAGCGAGATCAACTCGGATAATTTCGAGTACGCGTCAAATACCTCCCTGTACCGAGCTGTATAATCGGCGAGTTTTTTTCTGAGAACACGATGAGAACTTTTTAGTTATCGCGGTGGTGACTGCCGCGATTGTTGTTGCCAAGGAGATAGCGATTGGAACTGCAATCGGAACCATCATGGTCACCGTCGACAAAATAACCCCGGCGCTGGCCATCACACCGGACACCGAGTACACGGTGATGTCGATGATTGCTACGCTGCGTCGGTATTTTTTCATTTTTTCACGATAGCGCTCAGAAAGTGATTTCAAGCTCGCGGAAAATTCTGTCACGGTATCATATCGATATCGATGCGATTGTGATACCTCTTGGACTATTATCGATTCAATTGATTTAATCGATGTCATTACTATTTTAAACCCGCTAGTGTTTTCAATTATTCGCCATCGTTAAGGGGCCAGGTCGGGTGTTAGGTGGGTAGATGGGTTGGGATGTCGTAGGTATGGTAGCTTTAGCCGGAAAAATCATCTACAAATTCTAAACACCAAGTTATTCTTGATCTAATTGTGGAGCTATCAACCGCGACGACATTAAAGTCTTGTCCGCGACCCTTGAGAACTGACGTCGCGGTATCACCAGAGTAGGTTTTACCGTTCGCGATCATATTAAATTGATCGATAGAGATCCACGTTAACCTGTAGATACCATCGACCCACGTCGGCCTGAAGATATCGCCCCTCATTTCGACACCCACCAGACCGATGGACAATGTAGTATAAACGTCTCTTGTCCAATCCATGGTTCCATGCTCGATCGTATACACGATATTTTTAATGACTATGTCTGGATGCCGAATCTTTACCTTTTCAAATTTTTATTTTAGCTTAAGAAGATCGTAGTAAATATCGAGATAATTTACCGTGATTCTGGTAGGATCTATTACCCTCCTCGGCTCCTTGTTAGAAAAGAATGAAGTCAGAAGGTCTCTGGTTTTAAGCTGTGCTTGGTCTTTAAGATACAGGTCGATGTGAAAAAATTTTGTCGTGATATCTTGGGGGCCATAATTTCCAAAGAACTTATTAACAATTTCGCTGGTGAGCTTTTGTTCATCAATAGCTTTTTTAACTGCAGCGAGCGTCGGGCCTGTCAGAGATGTGGTTTCAGATTCGCGTGTTCTCCCTAAAAATTTATCCACGATGGTATTAAGTGTTGCTTATCTCACCATAAACATATTAATATCGTTGAGAGTCATCGTAGATGTAGCCGGGACACCAAAGAAATTATTAGCGACGTAGGTATTTTGAGTATGCCTGATAATAAACTCGCTAATTTCAGCGAGAGTCGAGTCTGCCACAAGTGGGGATCCAAAAAACTTTCTAACGACGTCGTTGGTGGGTTTTTGCACCTTTTCAAAATTTTCTATTAGTTTAGAAATATCCGCGTAAATATCGAGATAATTTGCCTTGATTTCATTTTCATTCATCATTCCCGCCTCCTTGTTAAAAAAGAAAAGAGATAGAAAGTTTTTAATTTCAGCGAGGGTCATGCCAACCACAAGCGGGTTTCCAAAGAATTTATGTACGACATTTTTGCGAAAAGTCATATAACCTCGTACATAATCATCCAGATCACGGCCGTAGGCGGCAATCGCGTCGGTGCTCGTAGACACAAGTGCGCCTGGTTTAAGTCGTCCGTCGTTGGAATACAACGCAATAGAGTTTTCAGCGGCATCGAGTTGTCGTATCAAAATGTCATCCGCGGATATATTACTGTTTTTCAATTTACCCTTGCGATCTTGAAATACAACTATTCCGTTCGGGTCAACACTTGCTAAATTTAATGTCTCAGCGATTTCATCTTCAATTATTTGTTTTACATCCTCGATATAACCCGCAGATGTGTCCGCTGTTGGTTGCAACATTGACAGAGATCGTCCCCAAAAATCAATCATTATTGGTAAGCGCAGCTCGTGTTTTCAATTTATGTTTTTTTTTCGCTAAAACCCTCCCACTGGTATATTCGTTTACAACAATATGTGGTGGTTTCCACGGAAATCCAAAGGATTTTAATGAAATCTCCGCGAGAACATTTAATACTTCACGGCCACATATCGGCGGATCATTTAATTGTTGTGTTGGCAGCGTGGAATAAAAAATCGGAAACTCTTTGAGTTTCATCGAAGAATTTATATACTGCATAAACTCGCATGGCGGAGCTAACCCATATGAATCAAAATAGACAATTCCACGTGGATCAATCGCGTATGCAACCCATTGAGTTCCCGACCCGCTGCTGTTATCAAGATTGATTATACCGGTTTAAACGCTGTTTGGTTTTCTCGGTAATTGATCTCTCATAAAAACCCCTCTGAAGTTTTTTTATCGCTAGTTTTCTTAGCAACATCAATTAAATCAAAATCGGACATGGGAAGAATTGGGTTTTCAACTAATAAACCGTTCCTGGTATTCTTAAGCCGCTTCCTTTGTACCATGAATACAGGGTTCCTGGTAGGTACAACCCCTTTCCCTTTGTTTATATCCTTTCCCAGTTGCCTTTTTCAACGCCATCCCTGCCGCGGTCCCAACGGCTCCCAACTCCGCCGCTTTCGCCTCCGCTGGGGCAGCCGCTGCAATTAATGCTGGTATTGCGGCTAAAAATGGAAATATACCACCTGACTTTATCATGTTAGCAATTGCAGCCTTTGAAAATACAATTTGAATCACTCGCTGTTTCTTTAGCGCATCATTGAAATGTTTTATTTGATGATCCGTCAGTGATATTTTATGTGTACCGCGGACATCTGCGCTGGTTTTAACGTTATTGTTGTTCCACATTCTTTAGCGGATTTTGATCGTAATTTCTTGACCTGACCATCAGTCAGCGAGACACTAACAACACTATATGTCATTTTATTGTAAAACTATTTATGCTTTCAATTTATCAAATTGGAAACTCTTCAAGTTTCATTTACATATTTTCCACTGGTACATCAAGGATTCTCATTTGTCCGCCTGCCCTTCTAACAACATTGATTTGTCGCTGAGAATGACAGCAACCGCTCTATAATCAACACTACCAGGGGTTATACGAGCTCGAAAATGTATGTCAACGACGGATTGCCTTGTTAAATCAAGATGCTAGAGCGAAAAGTAATAAATCGGATATAGGTTTTTAAAATCAAATTGCGATATTTGTAAACCAATATCAACATTCTGATCACGGCCCATAAATGACAGCATCCGATGATACACACGTGCTATGTGGTTAGTGTCGTAATCAAGCTGTATATCCTCAGATGGTTCTTGTTGTCCATTTATTCTCAGTGAAACCTCCTTGACTCCTAACCGATCAAATATCATATGACTGCGTTCTTGGGAACCTAATCGATTCCGATTCTGCAGCGCTATAAATATATGACGTGGAGCTGAAACGCCTTGTTTTGATGCCAGGTGCCATGTAAATGTAACAGCAACATTATCCTCCTTGGCATCAGTTGTTGTTGTTAGCCAACTTTTCAATGATTTGCCACCTGTGTCCATAAATGAAAGTAGCCGCTCTTCCGTGGTAATTGATGGAATCATTAGTGGCATCCACAATACTATTTTACTCAAAACAACTTTACCTTCATTGGCACCAGTACGCCAAATTGCATCATTGTCATTGCCTTTTTGCACTAACGCGATTGTGTGTTTGGCTCCATAGATGCCTTTTCTGACATTTCTGCAGAATCCAAATATGTGATGGAGTGGAATCGCACATGAAAAATATCGCTGCTGTCCTTGCAAAGCTCCTTTTCGTGTTGCAAATCCTAAATTGAAATTACCATTAACGCCTCCGAGAATGTCAAACGCAGCTCCGGGTCTAGCTCGACGTTCTGGATTAGCTGCTTCTTGTTGATCGGCTTCTGCATTATCTCTTGCTTTTAACACTTTAATGTATTGAAGGTGGTCAGCGTTATCAGTAGTATCCTTTGCAAACATCATAGACGTACCAGCCGACCTTGTATAATCATCGGAGTATCTTGCTAGCCCGATTATTGTTGTTGCAACATCAACCTCGCGGTCTATTGATTCAATTTCGTTTCCATCAATGAGATATCTTGCACTTTCAAATAACGCCATTATGCCATTGTTAACAAAACCAACTCGGACATTTGCGTTATCTGCATATGGGGTATCAGCTGCAACATTTGTTACGAGTTTTCCCTCGATTTCAATAAATGCTTCACATGGCAAAAAGTATTTACTCGTATCTTGAACTTGAAGTTCAATTCGCGATCGTAGGTCGGGTTGTATTGCATGATAGGAATAGTATTGATAATCGCGGACGGAATCGTCCTTGGGTACTGGGGCTTCTATATCGAAGGCCGGATCAGCTTGTCGTTTAAACATTATATTAACATACTAGTGTTTTCAATTGTGAAACTCTTTGCAATCATCGTCGTTTTTGTTTTCGTTTCAAACCACTTCCTGCTATCGCGTTCCTGCTATCGCATTCATGATAGCGCTATCTGTTACCGGTGCAGCCGTCAATGGCAACGGAGTCACCGAAGCAGCCAACGACGCTAGATTTTCTTCCACTGCACTATTTATTGCTTTGCTGATTTTTGCAGGCATCACTGCCGTAGACGGCAGCACTGTTGGTTTCTTTCGCACCAATGATATTATTTTATCTTTCGCGGCAGAAAATGCCTTTCCGGCAAGATTTCCAGCAACGCTGATTCCCTTATCACGAATAACATCAATGGCTTTCATTGATAATTGTTTAGCTAACTTCGCCACTTTTTTGGCCATTCTTGTAAATAACCCCGCAATGGTATTGCCGAGACCATCTCCGTACCACGCGCGGTAAACAGGCAATCGTGAGTTCACCACGTAGACGCTTAGGGGTATATGATTGTAGTGTATGATCATCTTGTTATAAAACTAGTAGTTTTTCAATTAGTGATCAATCGCTAAGATCCATAGGATTTTCATCATAACCATGGGCGTCTGTGATTTTCAACTAATTCAGCAATGAGTTCTCGATGTACATCAATGTCCAAGATACCACCGGCAAATAATCGTCTACAGATATCAGCTGCTTCATTAATTATCTCGACGGAGTTGTTTCCGGCTCGTTTTCCTCCCATAAGTACTTCCAACCGTGATATATCCGAGAGAATATTACCAGGTCATGTCACGGTTGCGTTGAAATCCTTTTGATTTCCAATCGAATATCCGCTAGCAGTAAGTTTTTTAGTTGTACTAGTTTCATCATACTCATCAAGTCCATTTTTAAATTCTTTATATTCCAATGCTTTTTTATCTAAACGGCCAATAATCTCCTTATTAGTTTTATACAACCAATTAACCCATTCATCTCGGTTTATTTTACTGTTTTTATACTCGTCTTTTAAAATCCCCTTTCTGAAATGAAAGCTTTGGGCGGCAAAATTACCAAAAGTCTTATAATGTTCGGGTTTTATTAATTGAAATCGTTTGATTTGTGTTATAGCTCCTTCGGTGAGTTTGTCTATAAAGGGAACACCTCTTGGGGTGATATCAACAGGTTGTGGTTCAGGCGCAGAATCATCAATATCAGCTAATCGTTCATACTCGTGTTGGGTTTTTATATCACTGGATAGCTGTTGTATCCCTGCGCGCGTTTGTTTGGTCTCTACTGCTATCTTTTCAAGCGTATCAAGCAGCGGCGCCTTCGTTGCTCGTTCTTTTTCAGGAATATCTCCGTATATCGCTGCTTCAGTTAACTTTTTCACATCTTTGGTCGCACTTGTTATCGGAGTAAACAGTTGTTCACTTGACACAGAAAAGTCAGTTTGCATTTGTTGTCGTTGTTTCAAGTTTCTCGCGAAGTCTGTCTCGAACCGGTATAAACTTTTTAATTGCTTCTAGTCGCTCTCAGGCTAATCTAGTTGTAAGCGATTCACCTACCATATATTGTTTGTGAACTGAGTTTTCAAATGTGAAACTATCACAATTAAAAGCTGAGTTATTAAATAAATGTACCATCAAGCTAACGTATCCATCTCCGACAGGGTTAAACTGTACGACGCTATCCGTGAATGTTTCAGAAACAACATCGCTGAGGGTTTCAGAATTGTAATATCTTAGATCGGCGATGAACGATTTCTGTTAACGACGCGGCAACAACAACAACTACGTGAAAATGGAGGCGTCGCGCTGATTACTTGCTACCACGACCAGATCATCCAGTACGCACATAACTGCATGAGCAAGCCCAAACTGATGAGTATTCTATCAGGAGAAAATCCTATGTGACAAATGTTACAAGTGTTACAAAAAACGCTAAAAAAATTTACTGAAAGTCTATTTTTATAGTAACGCTCACGTGGTTAGGATACTGGTTTTTCCTCGCTTAACATTTTTCTAAGATCACGAACCTTAGAACTAATTTCGGCTCGTTTCTGATATTCTTGGCCGAGCTTTTGACGTATTGCTTCAACGGTGCTAAATAGCGTTATAAATACATTAATGTCGTTACCGTACAAACAAGCATTGATGAACTTTTGAATTCCTTTCACGAGCCTGTACATCTTAGGTAAAACATAACGACCCTTACTAGACTGATACTCAATTTCTTCATATTCCGGGGTAATCCTGTCGCAGTCGAGATCTTTAGATAATACTATCCCTCGATTTTTCAAATTTGAAATTTCAGCAATTATAGCATTTACATCGTTGATATCCATATTTTTATAGTATACTGTATCTCTAATTTAAAAAATAACACTCATTTGGCAATCTCGCTGGCGCCCTATGACGTCAGAGAGACCCAGAGGTTACTTTATTAACTTAATTAAGTATCCTTGAAGGATTTATTTCCCTTGAATCGTTTCAGATGTATACGAATTTTATTGTATGGCCATTTTTCTTTGACAGAGCTAATTTAGTTATATTTTCTGCAACAAATCGTATTGAAGGACTACAAATATCGAAATATGTACTGGCTTCATTTATTGACTGAAATATTGTTTCTTCGTTGGTTTATGTATCAAATGATTTGACATGTTTTGCCTTTTTTGCGTGTTTGCCGGTTCCACCTAATTTTGTATTCTGACGCTGAGTAACAACTCTTAAGTTATCCAATTTGTTATTTTGAGGGAATCCATCAACGTGATCAGTCACAAATCCATCTTCGATTAATCGGTAAAATGCTTCATAGATTATTCTGTGATTAAGATATGTCTTCTTCCCGGCTGTAAACATAAAAAATCCCATATTATTTACCCGTCCAACCGGTTTCTTTAGTCTGCGATGCCTAACAACACCATCACGGGATGCTTCATAATTAACAAGCACTGGGTGAGGTCTGAAATCTTGGCTCATTTGTATAATAATACTACTTGTCAAATTTATATCTGCTTTAATTATAAACCTCTTGATATAATCTTGAGGGTTTTTTATGATTTTGTCGCTGACGGAGTAATCGGTAGGATCAATGACTGCATTTTTTATTCGTTTGTCATAGTAGAGTTTTAGTTCCTTGTATCGTTTACCCCCACAAGCAAGACACAACTGCGACTTTCCCCTTACCCCAACCCCACATCGGAGGCACGGAAGGGGGCCAAAGGAATAGCAAAATAGCTCAATGGGATTTAACGGTGAAAGACCGCGGAGCGACTATTAGCGATATAGCAAAATTAGAAACGTCGCTGAGATTTCCAATAACTGTTACAACGATAACCGGAGCAGTTTTATACGAATCAAATTATAAATCGAAGGGAGCCCCAATTAAAATTATTGATCATAACGAACATGCGTGGATGCCCGCGGTCACAATATTTCCACGAAACAGAACAATAAAGTATATACCCGACGAATTCTTACGAGAAGAATTTTCCAGGGATGGTTTTCTCGTTGACAAGAAACTATTCGATGCTTTTGCGCAACCACACCCTGAAATTCCTTGCCGGGATAACTTGTAACAGATTTGGCCAGGGTAGTGGGCCTCGTCGATAAATCTTTTCAAATGCAGAAGCAACTTCAGGTGATGGTTTTGTTTCAAGCGATTCTGCTTGTTTGTATCGACTCGCAACGTCAACTACGGTTAGCGCGTATTTGTAACCGTTGTCATGTGGTAAAAACAATAACTCAGCTTGATGAACTTCATTGGGTCCGGTAACATCAAAATGCGAGTAATTGATTTGTTTAGGACGCGGTAGAAAAATTTGCCATATAGCCTGTTTGGATAACCAAATAGCCGCAGTGACCTTTTTCATTTTTGCGGCGTTACCCCTCCAGTATCCCCTCGGAGAATAATAAATAGATTCCATATTATTAATTACCAGCGCCCATCATCAAGTTGCCTTTCATAGCTGATTCTACCAACCACGAAGCCAACTTTTCTTTGAAAGATTTATCAGGAATAGCATTTAACGCATGAATTAATTTCACATCCGCGAGATGCCTGTGTTGCAAATTGCTGCTTTTATTATATGCAACATCATGAGCATGACACGCCTTATCAATGGCGTTTATTTGATACTCGCCCGGTCGGGGCTGATTTTGATCATCAAGTCTGATATCTAATCGTGTTCCTGGGCCACAGTAGCTATATCCTGGAAGGTGCTTTTCTCCGGGGTACTTTGCCCATGGGGTTCCAGGGAGTTTTGCCAATTTGGCTGCGATATCACCTCCTCGTTTTGTTTAAAACATCTCCGGATTTCATAGAAACAAATCTAAACTTTTTTATACCACATGTTGCACATCTTTCAGTAAGTGCCGATCTGTTATTTTTAGTTGTAATCGCCCTCACATCATTTGTGTTAGTACGCGTTTTACACTCCACACAATATAGATCCATAATTTATGTATAGAGATATGAATATAATTGATTTTTCAGCGACTAAAACAAGAGAACCAGTTAAGCATCATGCAGCGCTACCAAACTCTATCCGCGCAATTATAATCGGGCCATCTGGATCCGGCAAGACGCAATTGTTGCTCAATTTAATAATGAGATGGATGAAGTGGGATAAGTTGTATTTAGTTGCTCCTAGCGTAGATGATCAACGATGCTATGAAGTGTTAAAGGATTTTAACAAGAATGCATCAGAGATTAAAGGTGAGAACGTCATTGATTTTATAACTGATATTGACGAGGCACCATCCGTGGACGACCTTGATGGGAGCATTAACAATTTAGTCGTATACGACGATATCATGTTAGACAATCAAAACAACCCAGTTAGAATATTATCCCGAGGCAGGCATAAAAACACCGACGTGATATATGTCACTCAACGCTACACTCAGATTTCAAAAGTGATCAGAGATAACTGTAATATATATTCTTGCTGTGTTTAACGGCGTTGATACACATGCGCTACGAAATATTTGGCAGACATGGTGCTCTGATATGGACTTCAATCAATTTAGAAATTTCTTTAGTAACGCTCAGTCAAACCCGAATGGATTTATAACAATAAAGTTGCATGACCCTCGAACACGATATCGTATCGGACTTGATCAAATATTTGGTTGAAATAAATGATTAACCCATAGCAGCAGGGGGGATGGGGGTGATGACATCACGACGAGACCGTATTTTGACTAAACGATGAAAACGGCCTTGGAGTATGATTTTGCGAAAATCTTATGTTTCGAGCAAGTAATCTTTTCTTTTGGTTGAAAAAGAAGGATTTGAATAAATTCTCTCGAGATGTTTGTTAGATTTAGAGCAAATGATGTCTGGAGCAAATGTCCGATTCGCCCCCCCCCCCCCCGCTGCTGAAATTTATAATGAAAGAAGGTATGCTCTTTTTATACATACATAATCATTTTGTCACCAAATTTGTCATGCATATATTTATGAGAAACACTGTGTATATTACATCTACACACTTCAGTGTACGTATATGTATTCGTGTTTGACAACGAACATTTGGAATCAAGCCATCTAAATGGGTGACATTGCATATACTGTACACACACACATACAGGAGCTCATGTACTGGCAGACATATAACATATGTGTATAAATTATATTCCCTACAAAAATGCATGTTTAGTGGTACTCGAATAATGTGAATGATAATCACTTATTTACATACTTCCTTATTTATTGCTTTTATACTTTTGGCACATATCCATTTTCTTACTTAGTAAAGCAATTGTTGGCGTGCTTAGTTTGCATAGCTGACGGAAGCTGAAAAAATTACCATAATTAAGTGAAGACTAGGCAAAATCGTTACTGAAAGAAATTAGAGAACACAATTACGTAAAATGAACTTTATATAATTATCCATAATAAATTGATGTTTAACATGGCGGTTAAAATTACTTGTATATATCCTGGTGTGTAAATGTTTTTAATACAATTTCTTGTGCTTTAAAAAAGAGGTGTCTGAGTAAGATTTTAATGGAAATGACACATTAGGAATAAAAGCAAATTATCAGTTATGTGAAATATATCACATAAATAAATATTTTGAAATATCAGATTGATTACTAAGGCCTGCCATGTGGTGTATATTGGGAGATACAGTCGTAGCAGACTCTTAATCGTGTGTGTAAGGAGAGAACGGAATAATTAAATTCATTCCTATTTGGGAGTCATTTCTTCTATTGTGGACCTGTTGAAACAACCACTCCAAAGACATTTTCTTTGTTATACTTTTGTATTATTTGAAAGGAAAACGTATTTTCTTGGAATGTTCAATGGAAACAGAAAGTGGTGATTTGTTTTCTACTATAATATTATTCCTGAACTATTGTGATTTCATTTCTACTATAATATTATTCCTAAACTATTGCGATTTTTTTTCTACTATAATTATACCTGAACTATTGTGATTTCTTTTCTGCAATAACATTATTTCTGAACTATCGTGATTTTTTTCAAAACTTTTCTGGACAACACCATTTTGACAACGTTGCGATTCATGGCGTACCAATCAATTAACGTATCTGAAATTCATACTGAACGTTTAAACGTTAATTAAACTCTTCGAGATTATTTGGATTCACTTCACCATATGAGTTGTCTTTATGTCACATATTCATTATTATTTTGATAATTATATTATTTGTTAAGTTTCACTAAAATCATGGTTCCTTCTGTTACTGTATGACATATTCGTAACGAATATATATATATATATATATATATATATATATATATA
The DNA here is from genome assembly GCA_030141615.1 of Unio pictorum. Taxonomy (NCBI): domain Eukaryota; kingdom Metazoa; phylum Mollusca; class Bivalvia; order Unionida; family Unionidae; genus Unio; species Unio pictorum. The sequence continues at coordinate 142,902 of JARLTB010000315.1, forward strand.
TATATATATATATATATTAATAATATATATATAGGTAAGTAGGTAAGTAGGTAGGTAGGTAGATAGATAGATTGATAGATAGATAGATAGATAGATAGATAGATAGATAGATAGATAGATAGATAGATAGATAGATAGATAGATAGATAGATAGATAGATAGATAGATAGATAGATAGATAGATATATGGATGGATGGATGGATGGATGGATGGATGGATGGATGGATGGATGGATGGATGGATGGATGGATAGATAGATAGATAGATAGATAGATAGATAGATAGATAGATAGATAGATAGATAGATAGATAGTTAGATAGATAGATAGATAGATATATAGATAGATAGATGGTCCCAGGGAACTTTTTTTTAAACACATTTTCGTAGTCATGGTATTCAATAGAATAATGATGTGTATTTATTTTGTGTATTAGACATAAATCTCTCTCATACTACAAATCTTCTCATATGGCTTTAATTGAACCACTTTTGCTGTGAAGTATATTCGTAAATAGTTTGTTTTTTATCTACGAAATGAAGATATCATGGATCTTGCAAAAAGGAAGTCTTTTTACCTTACTCTTACATATGGAACAATGAGCTAACCGTCATGTTTATCTAGCATAATACTATTTACGCAGCAGAAAAACAGAGATTTCGATTCTGTAACATTTAACATGTCATCTCACTTCTGCTGAACCAAATAGCACTAAGCCCTCAACAACACCAGAAATCTTAGCATATCTGGTAATGTGTATGTTGAACAAAATTTCAAAATAATTTTCGCTAGCCAAGGAAACGATATGATAACCCTATCTACACTAAGGCAGATGGATTATAATTTCAATGATTTGTGATAGCGACATCTGTTGGATTTTATAGTTGCATCTTTTAGTATATAATGCCAGCTAACACGTATCATTTGACAGCTGTGCTTTGTACATTGGCCGCAAATGGCAGAGGCCTTTGACTTCAAAAGGAAACATTGACAGTTTAGCATAAAAAGTCCTACTGCTCTGCGTCACTAAACGTTTGATCGTGATAATCAGAGAAGAAAAACCAATCTACATTCACACATGCAAATCTAATGCAGGGGAAACATTTGCTTTTACACATGTATTTGCGTCGAGTAATAGCAATTGATATAAACTGATGTACATAAATAATTTGTTAATGGAGTTTATAAGGTCAAAATCGTAGGTAATAAACTGCTTGCACGATACCTATGCGAAGAGGGTTTCAATTCAAAACAATATTTACCTCCCTTACCTTGAACGTATTTTCCTAATATATTAGTGTATGGACGTCAATTCTCTCATGTACTATTTGTACCGCCAGTCATAATGGTTGTGCACTTGGTAATCAACATAATCATCTGTATATTTATTTTATTTTAAGAATAAATGAAACCAAAGTAAATATCTCTGACCATGTATAAAACACCCATATCTTAAAAAGCTTTTAATTTATTAACTAAAACGGTTTAGAAGGAGTAGATTAGCATTGCACATAAGACGTCACTTTTTTGCGCACTAACATTGGCTCATGCGTAGATATAATCACAAAGTACCACGTTTTAGTTCTAAACACTCTTACTGTTACTAAGTTAAGGCCCTATACAGGCATTACTGGTAACTAGGTAACGGCGTTATCCAGGCATTACGGTAACTATGGTAAGTTTTGTATTGGTATGTATGGTAGATATGGTAAGGCCTTGTACGTGCATTTATGATAATAATGGTAATGTGTCATATGGTAACTATAGTATGACCTTATACAGGTATTTATGCAACAATGATATGGATTTATGTATGTGTGTAACGTAAATATTATTAGGCCTTATACCGGAATGTATGGTAGCTACGCTAAGGCCTTATACGGGTATTTATGTTAACTATGGTATGCACTTAGTTATTTATGGTAAACACGGTAAGGGCATATGCAGGAATAATGTTAAGATTCTTCTCATATAGACTGAGTTCGATTACAAAATTAGGGAAATCTTTGTGAATTGTGTGCTTTACAAAATAAGATCTTGAGATCTGCTAGAATTTACAACAGCAAGAATTTTCAGCATATGCTTGCTTGGTTTAAGAGAGCACAGATGCAAGTATTGGCAAGAGGAGATATGCGTAAGAGATACAACAGACGTCTTCATGTTGCAAATCCGGGAACCAAACACTATATTAGTCCACCTGAATTTTGAGCTAATAATTGGCGTATTTAGTATGATTAGTGATATGTTTAATGATGATTATGTTGATCAATATACAATAAGCACATGACATCTCGTGTGTTGTGTATTCATTAATAAGAATCGTTAGTTTGCTAAAGTGAACCAGCTTATCTTCTCATTTTCGTTGGCACGCACCGTTTGTACACATAGATTAAATTGGTTTTGTGTTGACAAACGTAGGCTAAGTTAGTACTGTGGTGTACACGTATGCAAATTATTACTGTGTTTGTAAATGTAGGCTAAAGTGTTACTGTGTACACGTAGACCAAAGTGGTACTGTGTTTGTACACGTAGGCTAAAGTGGTACTGTGTTTGTACACATTGGGGTAAAGTGGTACTGTATTTGTACACATTGGGCGAAAGTGGTATGCTGTTTGTACACATATGCTAAAGTGGTACTGTGTTTGTGCACGTAAGCCACATTGGTACAGTGTTTGTGCTTGAAGGCTTAATTGGTGCTGAGTTGCTTTAGGTAGACTAAATTGGTACTTTGTCTGTACACGTAGTTTAAATTTGTACTGGGTTGGCACGATGCCGGAGGTCGTGGGTTTTGAATCCCGGCTGAGTCATACCAAAGACTTCTAAAAATAGTTTTAACAGCTACTGGCATTACGCTAAGCATGAAGAGGTTAGTGTTAGGACTCGTGGGCCTGGTGTCATGATAATGTAACTGGGTAGGACATCACCCTACATGTCTGCAGCATGATGCCTCAGTTCTAGACATCACTATAAGATATAACTGTACCAATTGTACAACTACAGGTAGGCTGAGCTTAAACTGTAGGGACCCTTGCATTTAGAAATAAACAACAACACTAGCTGTGATTGGTACATTATGTAAAAGTTGTAGGTTCTGTTAGGCAGAGAAAAAAGTTAAGTCTTTTTGGCAACATGTGAGATGAAGTTAATTCATATCTAAATCATATTTTGTACTTTTGTGATTCTTTTAAAACATTGCTGTACACCTTGGTGAAACTTCGTCTGTTGTGACTAGATAGGCCTGTCTAGCTCCATCAGCACTATCTCTCTTAAATGCAATGGTGTACCTGGTTATGTCCTTGTCAAATTGATGACCTGAGATTGTTCTCTGTAACAGTGTGTGACATGCACGCTGAAGTAGGACACAAAGTGTATTTATTTCACAAAACATTAGCATAGAAGTCTATGGAAAAACAATTGGTACCGTGATAACTATAGGAAAGAATAGCCTCACATTGTATCCATAGAAACCCATACATGTGGGCAGCATTTATGAACTGTACTAGTTTGATGTAGTGAGCCAAATGGATGATGAACATTTTTGGTCAAATATTGATAGTCTTTTAAGAATAACATGTATGAAATCTTCAGAAAATAACACAAGCTGTCTTTGGCAGGGGGTTGTTGTAACTACAGCTATAACGTATATTGACTGATGGCTTTATGCCTGTGTAATCAGCGTCAAGATTAGCATACATTCAACTACATAAGTTATGTAAATATAATAATATAGTTAATTTTAGCCACATATTGACTGTTTAACGTGCAGCAGATGACAAATCATGTAAACATGTATATATATATATTGTTCTTGCAAAGCCTGTAAGTGACCCGGATAGAGGATACTTATGGTACACTTAAAGATATATCACTTGTATCATAAAGAATGTTCTGGTATGAATATTTTAGGTAATTTATTAAAGATATGATATTCCTTCCCATTTTGATTTTATCTATCCTGCTCTAACTTTCAATTTTTCTACACTTTCCTGATTTGAAATATAACATGCAACTGTTAAATTAGTTACATCATCACTCTTGAGATCTCCACTACATTTAGAAACCTGGATTTTAGGTTCTCACTTTATCAATAATGTATTTTGGGATAATTTTGCATTCAATTTAATACATGTGTTACTGAACTTATCTATACTACACGGATAATATATTGGAAGAAATAAAAAGACCACACCATCCGTATATCATTCAGTTATCTCCCTTAAATCATACAAAACAATTCAAGATATAAATACTCACATTTTCAGTGATTGTTCGTGCACATAAAGAGACGATTTGTGAAGTATTATATTACCCCTCTGTCTTGATGCAAATGTACCATAAAGTAATTTAATAATTTCTCCCAGTAAAGTTTACAAGTTTAGAAACCGATCAAGTATGTTTTATTTGGGTTAGGTATATGCCTGCCTAACTGAAGCCCATTAATGTTAATTTCTTATGTAGAAAAAATATAAATTATATACATCTATATTGTCTACATTATTCTTCCTTATCTATTAACTGGGTATGAACACCAATTCAACTGAAATTGTGGTGCCTGTAATGAATATTATAGCACAGGTGCCTTTCAACTGTCCTTGCACCTATGTTGCGCTGCCTCCCTATCTTGTCCAAGATATTGTCATCAAGCTCCCACTTCCCATTTTTCTCAATGCTGCTATTGTCTCCTTTAATTCCTTTATAATAATAATAATAATAATAATAATAATAATAATAATAATAATACAAAAAATAATAATAATAATAATGATAATAATAATAATAATAATAATAATAATAATAATAGTAACAATAATAATAAATAATAATAATAATAATAATAATAATAATAATAATAATAATAATAAATTAATAATGAGGACTTTGTATACCGCCTAATCTTTCGGAGCTCTAAGCGCTTTACACCATCAATAATGATATGATTACACTACAGAACAACAAATGACAAAAACAATAAAATTGGAAAACATAAAAACATTCTAAAAACATTTAAGGTGCATAGCATGATTAGGTCGCTAAGTTTGTCTCTGCACTCGAAACAGGTGAGTCTTAAGAGCACTCTTAAAAGGGACCACTGTGTCTTTGTGTCTAAGTTCAATGGGCAAATCATTCCACTTCGCTGGGACCTGGTGTGCGAACGACGTTGTCCATATGACTTTGTTTTCACTTTGGGAACAATGAGTATACGATTATCAGAAGGAGGGTGTAAGGAGCTAGCTGGTATATACACATGGGTGAGACTGGATAGGGATGTTCGACTGGAGTCTGTCAGTGAAATATAGCACAGAGAACAAATTTTGTGTTTGATTCTGTATCGAATTGATAGCAATGAACGCAGGCAGTTATTAAGTTGTTCCGCTGTGGGATTTAAGAATTGTGTTGCCTTTTCTTGGATGTCATGCATTATTTTGGTTATATTGATCATACGGAGGTTTCTCTAAGTAGCAAATAGAGGTGGAGGGTTAGGGACTGATACGTCGATATGGCATACAATGCAGAGGTGATCCGATGCAAGTTCGTGGGATACAAAGGTGGATTGCAGAATATTATCATCAGGTCTATAAAGAAACCAGTCTAAAATGTGACCAAGTTTATGTGTAGGTTGGTTAACTGACTGTGTAAGATTAAAAACATGAATATAATCTAGGAGTTCTGACATGTATGGTTTACCAGGACAATCAAAGTGAAAGTTGATATATGCAAGAATAATTAGGTTGCCACCTATCGAATTTCCATCTTCTAGAAGATTTGGAAACTGCTTCAAAAAGAGAGATTCAGTCAGCTTGTTTTTTTTCTACTAGGAAGAGGACGGTACAGACAGAAAAAATGGATTGATATTTGATCCAGTGCGAGCGTTGTTTGGACTAGTTCAAACGATGTGTGGCCGACATTGAAGATTGTGTTGTACTTAAGGCATTTGATCATGGAATTCTTTATAATTACAGCTATTCCACCTCCGCGAGAGTTGCGGGGGAACGACTTGACGGAGTAATCGCTGAGTGTTAAATCCGCAGACTTAGATTCATCACCTGCGGCATGTAACCAAGTTTCCGTCAGAAAGAAGACGTCAATATTCTGGTCGTTGATAAAATTAACGATTTCATTGCGCTTTTCCGGTAATCCTACTGACTGAGCGTTGAATAATGCAATACGTAGTGGTATCCCTGGGACAGTTGACACAACGCGTGACGATTTAAGAGGATTTTGAACCAGGTTATTAAAATTAACGACTGAATTTTTAACTTGTTTATCCGTTACGGGCGAAAGGGAGATAACTGGAATTCGTCTTCCTGTTCTACGATGGCCAGCTTTGAAAGAACGTTTCTTTTCGCTTCCTTTTACATTTAAGAAATGATGAATGTATTCCCAGTTAGTTTAGTCTTGAGCACAATATAATATCTAGAACCAAGGTGTGGTCATTTAATCTAATTAATGAGGGTCCGTCGTATTGTAAGCGGTCACGTAATGGCGGTTTATTAAAAAACAAATAACGTCTTAACATTGGGACAAAACAGCTGAGAAAAATTCTAATATTGTTCTCGTTTCCAAAACAAGGAACAGCCAATGCATGATGAAACACAATAATGTAGACGATGATAGAGAACAAGCACAAATGTCATAAATAAAGCACAAAGTCGGAAGAGCCTATCTCGAGCAGTTAATCGATGACGGCCATCTTTCCGGAAGTCGTTCGTCCATCACAAGCTACATCTCCCATTTAGATACACACTTTCATCCTGTTTTTAAATCCATTGGACTCATAATACACATTACTAAACTTTGGCCTTTTTCTGTTTTTTATTATTCAATTTTCATCCCAAATCCAACATAACCACTTAGAAAGCTGTGATGTACTATATATGGTGTCACATCAGCTTATTGCATCAATTGTATTGACTCCACACATTATGGAAGCAATATATTTGTATGACACAGAGGCTGGGTTGATTGACCATTGTGTGAGGACTTGAGGTTAGTGACCTCAGGTATCTGCGGACGATGTACAGTGTTCAAAGCTTATACTTTATAATAAGATTGGGTCATGTCCACCTTTCTCTGATGTTAGGTTCTGCATCTTTCAAACTAATATAAAGTCCATTTTTTTAGGTGAATTGTACTTTTTGAAGAAGGAGAGGTACAAGCTATTTATTACATTGACTTTTGACCTAGTTATTACAAAAGTTGATGTAATGGGATTGATCGCATACCACCCATATGAAGTTCCATAAGTGCTGATATGAATAAAATGCAAACCATATTTAAAACAATTCATTTTATTTCCAACATTTAGTTTGGGAGTAAAGCACAAATATGAAAACAGCAGCTAAAATAGTTCAAAGACCATTACATACACATTGCTTGGTACCTCCTAAAATTGTTTTTGACAAGCGAGACTAGTTGCACATGTTACTTGTACAGTCTCGAGTTATATCACAGATTATGGAAAAAAAATAAGGTTGGATATATATATATATATATATATATATATATATATATATATATATATATATATATATATATATATATATATATATAACGGTACCAATTGTACAACCACAGGTAGTCAGAGCTTAAGGTGTAGGGAACCTTGCATTCAGAAATAAACAACAACACTAGCTATGATTGGTGCATTATGTAAAGGTTGTACTTTCTGTTAGGCTTAGAAAAAAAGTTAAACATCTTGGCAACATGTGAGATGAAGTTAATTCATATCTAGATCATATTTGTATTTTTAAGATTTTATTAAACGTAGGACACCTGGGTGAAACTGGGTCCGTTGTGACTAGATAACACTTAGGACTGTCTAGTTCCAGCAGCGCTATCTTTCTTAAATACAATGAAGTACTGGAGATTTCCTTGTAAAATTGACGATCTTAGATTGTTCTCTATGACAGTGTGTGACATATATCCTGAAAAAGGATAGAAAGTATATTTAACTCACAAAACATTAGCATTGAGGTCTATGGAAAAACAATTGGTACCGTGATACTTTAAACTACCACACGGCAGATATTGTAGCAAAATGACTATAAAGTTGTTAAAGCTACGTTAAAAATCTAAATCACACACACACACACACACACACACACACACACACACACACATATATATACACACACACACAGTGGTTTTGGTAGAGATAGGCTAAATTGGTACTGGGTTTATCGTTCATTTAAATGAAACAGCAGTGTGAAACCAGCCAATAAACACGCAGGCACTACCACTCATCAACATCAACATACTGGTCGCTATGGATTAACGCCCCTAATTGGAATAACAATAAGGATATATCATCTGTGCGGTAGCGTGGCTTAAATATATATGTTTTGGCACCTTTAGAGGTAACATGGCCTGTGCAGGCTACCCAGAACATCGCACGGACATAATTAACACATAAGGTACTCTTTCAAAGGCATATTCGCCTCTTCTGTGAATGAAACAAAACTAAAATAAACAATACATTTGATAACCGGATACCATTTTTAAGACATTATATTCGAAGAATACACGTGTTATATCAATAGGTGGAATAATTTCAAAGATTTAAATGACCCAAAGGTCACGAAGAACATTTAATCGATATGTCGTGATTTCTATTACCAATATTTTACTATGGATTTTCAATAGATAAGTCAGATTTAAATCGTTTACTTACAATTGGGATGTACAATTCGTAATTATTTATATTATATCGATTACTTACAATTCGTAATTATTTGTATTATAATATCATTACTTACAATTCGTAATTATTTATATTATATCTATTACTTAGAATTCGTCATTATTTGTATTATATCGATTACTTACAATTCGTAATAAATTTATATTATATCTATTACTCACAATTCGTAATTATTTATATTATATCGATTGCTTGGAATTCGTCATTATTTGTATTATATCGATTACTTACAATTCGTAATTAGTTATATTATATCGATTACTTGCAATTCGTAATTATTTGAATTATATCGATTACTTATTACGATAGCAATTTAATCAAGTTAAATGCTATGTCAATCCATTTGTGAGTCTGTTATAGCTTAGCTAGATCTGTGTTAAACTAATAATTTGAACTGTTAGCGAAATGGTCAGTCTGATGCTTATTTATTTGGTCAGTTGGTCAGTTGGTCAGTTAATATGTCAGTTTATTAGTTTGTATGTAGATGACTGTTTAGTAAATATCATAATGTATATTATGGCTGTGTTTCTTTATGGTAATGAGTTGAATGAAATATTTAATAACATCTCTTTTTTCTTTCTACTTAACTATTGACTAAATTGAAATTATAAATACTCTTATTATACTCTCAACGTTTTTATGATTACTAGTATAAAATACTAAGAAATCGTTACTGTATTAAGAGTAGGTTTCATTATAATTTAATAATTATAGGTAATATGCAAAATGGCGGATGTATTTGAATACGACGAATCAAAGCAAATGACGTTGAAGGAGCTGTACAAAAAACATGACCAAGATTTCCCGCTGTTGATAATCATCATGGAAGGGTATTGCGGCGAAACACAGCAGGAAACCTTCGAGTCATTCCAAGTATGAATGCAAACACACACACACACACACACACACACACACACACACTCACACACATACACGCACACATACACACATACAAACACCAATAGTAATGTAAGAAACTAAAATGAAATCAAGACAAAAGTGTCAATTTAGCCGTATTACTTCATAAGAACGCTCTATCTGCTTAAATCGATTTTTTTAAATACAAAAACTGCTTAATTATTTAGAGGGGTATTTCGGCGACACGTACCAGGAAACATTTGAATCTTTACAGATATCACTGGATTAATACTCGTCATCAAAGTCGTTTCTCTAATTATACCTTATTGTATTAGGGTAAAAGGATTACCGCATCCGTGATTTATTCTCTCTCTCTCACTCACACAGACACACACATACATACATACTGTGCGTGCGTGCGTGCGTGCATACATGCATGCATACATACACACGCACGCACGCACGCACACACACACTCATACATACATACATACATACATACATACATACATACATACATACATACATACATACATACATACATACATACATACATACATACATACATACATACATACATACATACATACATACACGCGTATTTATCGCATACGACTGACAATGAAAATTTATTTGTTTATTCACTGTAATATATTTTGGTTACGTAGGTGCTGAGAATTCAATGTTCTACAAACCAAAGACGAGTCGTAGCAAAAACTGCCAAAGATGTCAGTTCCTTCAACTACAAATTCTATTCCATACCTGTAGATTACAGGATCATGTTTAAAGTCGTTAAAGGAATTACATCACGTAAGTCAGTGATTTTCATAAATCACATGCATGCCTCGATGATGAAACAAATTCGACTCCATTTGTTACCTATATTTGATATAAGTCATTTATATTTATTTTTGTTTATTTGTTTGATTTAATCTTGGCATTTTAAGTTTTAAGATTCGTTCATTGAAATGGTGGGGATTGACCTCTACTTTACAAAGTAAACACCAGGTGTTGACCTCATTTCTGACTTGGTTTCAGAGTTGTAAATAAGCTTTTAAAATGATTGGTTGGTTAAAGAGACAAAATGGAGTAAAGTAGAAACATCTTTCTAATTTAGCTGGGTCATACGCTGTTTACAAGGTAGTTATTTTCAATCTTTCTATGTTACTGTTTATTCGAGCCTAACCACGCAACACATTTCATTATACAAATTTAAAGTTAAGGTCCACAAACAAATTTCCAACTCAGTTCAATAGTTTATCCATTTCGCTTCAAATGTATTTACATATGAATTAAACTTGATCTAATGACAATTGATGAACAGCGCAATCTCATGATATACAACGCCACATATTAGCATGGATAATGTACTTTCTTTTAACAAGAACTGACTCGATAATCTTACATTATCAAGTAAAACAAACGATAAGTAAATACAGATGCTATAAAGTTTATTTATAACAACCGTTTTGTGTGGGTGATATATAACAGACATACCACTGGATGCCACACCCACCACACCCACCCTGCCTGGATCAATATGACAACTCAACCAATCTGTATACACTTACTATTGCAACTTGGAAATCGGATGATACACTTTCCTTCGTATAGCCATTTATGAAAGATGCAACGTCATATCATAGTATACACAAATAATCTCAAAGATTAACTGATTGTTTTCATGATACATTTCAAATCCGTATTTCTCTGTCAGTTACTAATATTTTCGTATATTCTAAAGTTGTTTGTATTTCTTTGATGTCGTTGTTTAGAAACATTTTTGTTTTGCGAGGTGCTCTTCACAAGTGACTAATAGAATTAACAATAATACAAGTGTTTTCGCTGTAACGATTCCGGTAGGCTTCACTTTCTAAATTGGTAATGTCTAAGTGACTCTTTATCTGTTTATTTTCTTTACTTCCTCGTAAGATGCGTAATGATCTCGCATTATGTTAGTTGTTGATATTGTCTTACGTTTCTGTATGACATTTTATTCTTTTTCATTGGGTGTGTGCCTTTTATATGGACTAGAAACAGTAGCAGTATAATTAGTAGTAGTAGTAGTAGTGTTGCTGTTATGGTTCGTCTTTTCTTCAGTCAACTGATGGTAACTTTACTTACCAATCATTTAATTCGAGATTGTGCCAGTCGTGGTAGATGTTCAGAACTCTCTGGAGTTGTACTAGCTGTTCCAAGAAGTGACGGTGTCTTTGATATCTTTGTCTTCAGTTCTTTTCCGAGAGAATTCAGGTTGTCCATAACATAGTTAGATATTCCTGATAAGGCTCTTATAAAATTGATACGATCTTTTGAGAGGTTTATTAAACCGTTTTGATTGATACTTCTGTCTTGTGCAGGTAATAATATGTGTATAGTGTTTTCACATTCCTCACCTTGTGGACAGTGTTATGTTTATACTTCGTGATCGCAGTCCAAAAGGAATTTGAGCTACTGTTCTGAACTACCTAGTTTTCTTTGGGCGTTTCAAGGCTGTCGACATATATGGGATGGCTTATCAGACCTTTTTCTCCTTTCTCACGACCAGAAACCCTCAACATGACGAGACGTGAAAACCATTTTTCCCCAGACATTATTTGGTGGCATTGCAACTTTTGTACACTCCTTCCGATTGGTTGATAGGGCTGAGTGCGTGTTTTATCCATTCCCACTCACCCAGGTCCTACATTCATGTCGATAGTCCCTGAATAGGGGTGCGACATGACGACCAAATTAAATAGCACGCAATGTGTGCATAAACACCCATGGGGATGTGGCACCAATCCTTACCCCACGGGAAAAATTAAATAACTTTCTTTTGAAAGATTCAACAGTGAATAATGACCCTTCGTGGCCGGTTTACTTTAATTTAGCATTCATCATTCTTGTTTTCTTTGAGATCGCACCATTAGCTTGTGTAGTTCTCCAACAGTTGCACGGGACTGTTTAGTTAGGATTATTTAGGCGTACCTGCCTCTTCACTCACATTAAACTAAGTTTCTGTTCCTCAGATCAAGCGATTAAATATTCCACCTTACTCCTACATAATCTGCACAAAGACTACACATCGTGACGTTTTGGCAATTACTTTCACATTGGATTCCAGGTGTTCCCAGTCCTTTACAATTACACTACATCGTTTGTTAGTTCCTAAAATGAAGATATGGTAAATGCCCTCAGCGACGCATTGTCAGTTTCATCCATTCTGATGCATTGTAGCTCCATGTACCTCTAATGCTCGTAGTTCTTCCTTTCTTCGGTCTCGTCAATCATTCCTTCCTGATGGACCAATGCTTTGCATTCTTCAACATTATCCCGGGTGTACTTTCATATACGTATCCTTTCTGTCTCAACATAGTTTTTAACTTTAAGCGGGACATTCCCCTTCTAGTAATGCGTAGCATATTCAGGACTCCAGATTAAAAATGAACCCTTTAGTCTCTCAAGTCACATTTTTACTCTTTTTTGGTCCAGTAAATAGTACCACCAGTTTTCCTAACAGTGGAAGCTGCATAGGTATAGAAAGCTAAGTGTTCATTGTAGATTTAAGTCCATTACTTTTTAGCCTTCGATATGGACTATTTTCTGATTATATAGTTATTCCTGCTGGAAACATTTTCAGATCTTTTTCAGTCTTCGCCCTACCTTGGTTATTTTAATCACACTTGTTGGCTTGGATCTCCATTTGTGTCACGTTTTGCATTCTTGATAATTAAATCTGCAAATTTGTCGATTTCCTTCTCCTATTCAATTTTGGCAAGCACGTTTGACTTAGATTGTATTAATATTGATAAATATTATTATTATTATTATTATTATTATTATTATTATTATTATTAATGTGTTAATATCATTGCAACTAATAATATCTTCATCAATGTCATCATCAGGTGGTAATATGCAAACTATGGCAGAAATTCTAGACGAGAACGAGCTTCCGGTTCTGGTGAAACTTGGTTGCGAGGGAATCCGTGAAATAAAAGTGGCATGCAGCAAATATCAGGCAATGTCCTTCGGAAACCTACTGATAACTAAAGAATATGTCGATCATTTCTATCTCTGCAACTGTATTACAAGTGATTGTAAGTATATGTCTGATGTGTATATTTGCAACTATTCATTAACTGTGTAACAAGTGATTGTATGTATGATATCATTGTAACTCTTCACTTCTAAATTACTCATGTGACCCTGATATTTGGCATTGGGCTAGAATAAGTCTAGAGTAGTTTCAGATTTTTTGATTACCTTATATCCTATCTATCATCCAATTTGATTAAGGAAACATAATACCTGTATTGAACGTATTCTCAAAATTTACCACAAAGCTAACAGTGAATTACCTGTGACAATTGTGCTTGATACTCCGTATGACAAGGATTCATTCATGTTGGTGCAACTGGTTTATTGTATGATATTTATCGATGGATATGCGATATTATGATGTTTATCGATGGATATGCGAAATCATGATCTAAAATCAATCTTTTACAGCAAATTATTGTGTCAACCAGTGTTAATTTGGATTTTAACAGTTATCAAAATGTAAATTGCTTTTATCCCCTGAAACATCCCAGATTCCCAAAACCAATGAAAGAAGATGAGAGTTGACATACGTGATCCATTTTTGCCAACATGTGGAAGAAACAAACACCATAACACAATTTTGACTTTACCTCTCTGATTAGTTTATTTCCTTTTAATAATTTAGTCAGATTTCTAGTCTACAGAAGTTTCGAAAACAGCTTTAACCAAATTTGCTTGCAACACATATAGATTGATCTTTCCTAGATATTTCGGCATTTCCGGTTTTACCATGATCCTCTACCCCGTCCTGACTAATAATGTTAAATATTTTCAAGTGAAATTGAAATATATATTATTCTTTAATTATGTCATTGTTATTGCAAGCAATTTTAAAAGAAAAGTCATTAATCACGTGACAGCTGCTGGGCTCCTCTTTAATACGGCTGGATTCGTTTTCACGTAATTATTCCTGTACATGTCTTAATATGTGTGGTTACTAAAATAAACACGAAGATAACACATATTCTCAGGGACGAAGCTGTGAGTTGGAAAACAAATGATGGTTCTCTCAGTTAAATCAATGATTCTACAGCTTTCATGCCAATTTATTTAATATTTTATGCTTCTGTTTAGTGAAAATGTTTACAACATCTGTGTTGTGTGCCCTGTCGGAGAACATGAACTGCTGTGTGATCACAGGCTTCAGGAACCGACCCCAATCTGAATTCCAAATATATCTCGAATCACTAAACAAACAACTTGTCGAGAACAATGTCACGTTTGACAAGAATCAAGGATTCCCAGGTAGAAATCCATTCTTTCTTTCATTGATTTTACATTTAGTTAAATTACTCATCTAAGTAAACTGGCTTAAGGGAATCTTATATAAATGGGTAAGCGAAGTGCAATTATATTATTGAGTATATCCATCACAGGCGTGTATCCGTCACTACAGGGCTAACGAGGTGTTAAGGAATGTATCATTGACTATTTCGTTGACTTCTTAAAACAGATGCAATGTTAGTATGCGTCTACAAATTATCCATGAGAGAGAGAGAGAGAGAGAGAGAGAGGTGAACAGGTAATATTTGCGAATGCAAAACCTCTAGATTAAATAAAAAAAATTAAATCCTTGTGTCACAAGTTTTAAAACAAACATAAGATTTACTGACTAATGTAAACTACTGCTCTATAGTTCAAACGCAAAACAACATCTAGTTGAACACCTCCACTGTACTTGTGTCATCACAAGAGCATACCGTGCCACTTTCTCAAATAACGAATGAACAATTACAACACTGCAATGTTCATGGACCTTACCAATTCACCGTCTTTCGTTAGTACCATCTTTTCATTGCCTATGGTATTTATCAACTCTCCATCATCTAACTCTTGTAGGTATGCTTTAAAATGTTAACATTATTATGTTGTATATGTCAACGAATGTAAACTTCTTGTATAGTTTTGATGCATATTTCTATTTTATCTTAAAACATACTGTTTCATATTAGTATATACTGTATAGTATGATTATATTGCAGAGGTCATTGATTGTCTTGCTTGTTTCGTTAAACATTTCACCCATTATCTTCCTCACATGAAGTTGCAAAGTAACATGTATTTCAATTTGACATTGATTTCTAAAATTCTTTCCTTTAGCCCTCTCCAAAGGTCCTATTTCGCTCTTTTATCCCCTCTTTTCTTGTGTTTTAAAAATGATCTAGAGGTTTAAAAAAGCAAGTGTTTTCTCTTCCTATCATCGGGTTTTGTATAACAGTTTGTAAATATTTGAACGAGGTTTGAGCTTTTTAAATCCTTTTATTGTTCTCACTGAAAAAGGTTGTTGCAGGTCGTGTATATTTGTCTAGTTTTATATTAACACCAATAACAGTTAATTTGTTGTCACTAAATGTTACCAACTCTCTTCAAAGAAGAGCTTTTTGTGCTGCATCATGGTAAACATTTGACGTAGTGTTGTATTTATTCGTCGGTTTTTCTCTCAATCAGTCAAGACTCACAGAGACCAGGAAGTAATATATTTCAAACCATTGTGTACCCTACGTCATTTTGTTTAAGTGGTATATTCACGTCACAGGCGTACCTTTAAAATCTCAAATGCTTGGTGTGATTGTAAAGTTTGATGTTGGCTTCACAAATTCAACAATGGACAATAACAGTTGGACATTGTTGGAATGGACAATAACAGTTGGACATTGTTGGAATAGTGCAAGTGTATGCAGCTGAATACCAAATACAATTCTAGATGAGCTTCAGAGAAACCACTGGAAACCAGTCTGGGCAATTTACGAATAGACGAAGGGCTATAAGACCATGTTATGAAAATGTTTAAGCAATATTAGAAATCTTTAATGGGCATGTGCACATTCGGCACAATATTTTATTTTCTTACACCCAAAATCTCCCCCTCCCCGATCCCACAGCATAGCCTCATGGACCTTTTGAATATTTTATTTTACAAATATATTTTGAATAATCTAGTTGATTGTGCGTTTAGTTTACCCGAGAAAATTAACATCTGGATTACATAACTTTAGCTGTGGTGTGAACGATTTATTATGGAACAGAGCTGGATAATATTTTCCGTTCGTTTCTAAACACGTTTGTGCTATTCTCTTGTCATTAGTTTGTTTATTGTTTCCTTTTTTGTTCCGACATGTAAACCAAAGATATTGAAGTGCTAGAGGTAATTAAACGAAGTCACAATTGATATCATCCCAGTTCCAACAATGCTGAGTAAGAAAATACAAGATTATTTCTTGTGTTGTTTGTCGACAGTATTCCTTTTCAGTTCTTTAATGTAATGTGTGTTTGCAGAGACATAAACAGTAACAGCTGGTATATTATAATCATCACTGGTGCTGCAGATGAGGTATTTAGATGAATTTCATTACTTCTTATGTGACTTTGTTTTTGTTTCGTTTTGGGTATTAAGGTACAAGTAAAACAATTTTAGTACCAGAACCCTGATTAACAAAACATTGATGACATTACATTTAAAGGATTTTAAATTTTGTTACAAATTAAGCATTATTTTAAAACCTTTACGCTGTAGAAAATCACTCAATATAACCATTATTGCCACCTAAATATAGTTTCAAATTAGAGAAATGAGTGTCCCCACAGACCGTCAGGAGCCGAATACCCTAAACTCGTCTTTATAGTAGTAGTTTAGCATCGTCATAATAACAATATTAATTTGTCAGAAACATTAATTTATATTAATGAAACTGATTTATATTTTCGTTGCCACTTTAGAGTTCGCCGAATTCACAATAGCTGAAAGGAGCATGGAGACTGGAGCTGGTGGGGCGATGTCAGTATATGCTCCACTAGTGACTTTGAGGGAAGTACTTCCCGAGTATGAGGAAGAACCTCCTCCTGTACCTCAACGACATTTGCCGACAAAAAAAAGTCAGGTGGAGGATATTGGTCTCTACGAACAACTGGATCCGAATTCGCAACTTTCTCCACCCGTTGACAGAAGTACAAAGCCACCAATTACGACACAAATGACTGCACATGAGCTAAGGAAAGAGAATAATAAAAAGCCGGACTATAGCAATACGGCAATAGCTCAGGCAGTGGTAAGGCCATTACATTTAGCCGACTATACTGACAGGCCCCTACCTCCACGGCCGGAGGGAAGTCAAGGCCAAGGTAAGTTGGGACCCGTTGTAATGAATGAACCATTGACAAGCGAATTGCCGAAAGCAGCTAAACAAACTAATGATCAAAACATTACAGAACACGAATCCCACGTCATGGATATGAAGATAAACGACGTAGCATCCGCACTAAAACGTTTGAAACTGGAAAAGTACAAGCCCTTATTTGAGGCAGCACTTGTTGATGGAATGGTTTTAATCCAGCTGAAAGAAGATGACTTCCAAAGGGAGTTTGGTTTCACAGGAATTGAGGCAATTCGATTGAGAACATTTGTGAGAACGGGTGATGTACCTAAGTGACCATGTCTGACTACAAACGAGTGTTATTAAAACAAACTGATGAATACTTTTCAGGAACTATAGTGTCAGAGATTGCACGGAACGTAATATATTGTACATACTGTCACAATGTAATATACTTTACATAGTGTCACAATGTAATATACTTTACATAGTGTCACAATGTAAAATACTTTACATACTGTCAGAATGTAATATACTTTACATACTGTCACAATGTAATATACAAAAACTCCAGTGCGAGTCTAGGATGTCAATGGCATCTATTATTTTTCAAAGATAGTGTTAGCAGTGGCGGAGCGAGGATATTTGGCGCCCAGGGCAAAACAACCAAATGTGCGACCCCAGTTGCCCATGTTGTGCAGTTATGTACCTTGTTTCCTATTTAGGCGCCCATTTGGCGCCCTTAGCCAACGGAACCCGCGGCGTATGACTCACCTGCCCCCGCCCCCTCCTCGCTACGCCAGTGATTGTTATGCTCGTCGTTATTGGCTTGGCAGTTAAGTAACATACTTCTGTGTTGTAACGGAACTCATAGTTAAATAAGCAATGTTAGCTAATGTCCAAGATTTATTAGGAAAACTTTTACCAAGTTTCCAAACTGTAAGTGGTTGAAGATTAGTATGGACACTTGCATAATGTAACATTTGAGGTCTCATTTCAAGTTTAGATCTCCACAATGATTCCTCACAGAAGTGAACTGTCATTTTAATATTCCTCCTCCAGACTGGTTTTGGGACATAATATATGGGGTGTTCACGTATAGGTCGAAAAAACCGCTAGCATTGAAATGTGTTGAATTATGCATGTCAAGAAGTAGGGATCAAGCCAGCCGTGAATTTAGTTAAATTCTGCATGTCAAGTAGTAGGGGTCAAGCTGGCATTGAATTTTGCTGTATGGTGTATGCCAAGAAATATGGGTCCAGCTAGCATTGAATTTTGTTCAATGGTGCATTTCAAGAAGTAAAGATCAATCTAGCATTTAAGTTTTAGGAAGAAGTGACCTATCCTGTTGGACTTTTCTGGGTGAAGTGAACGCTAAGGAGATTTGGATGCAAAACTAGAACCACAAGGTGT
Source organism: Unio pictorum (assembly GCA_030141615.1). Lineage (NCBI taxonomy): Eukaryota > Metazoa > Mollusca > Bivalvia > Unionida > Unionidae > Unio > Unio pictorum. The sequence continues at coordinate 162,051 of JARLTB010000315.1, forward strand.
TTGTGTGTGTACATTTAAATTATGTACTCTATTTTCAGCATAGTTTTAACCAATGTTTTAAGTAATAGATAATTTTTATTTTGAAAATCCTGTGCAAAGAAAAACAATATTTTAAAACTTCTAAAAGTGTTTCATGCCAAGACACTTTCTTTTAAAGTAGGACAAATTTTGCTCAACTGTTATTGAAGAAGCAAGTGTAAATCTTTCAATCTCTTTGTATCCCAATATGAGCAATATTTGACTTTGCAGTCGATAAGGATGATATAAGCAAAACTGAAAATTACATATGCTTTCTATTAAATCGTATCCAATTCTAGTGAGCACTTTATTAAAAGAAGTGTTTGTTCCAGATTGAATAAAGCTGGCCATATTTGACATCAGATCTGCATTATGTACAAAAATCTCAATTAGTATCAAGACAGGATGCTTTCTGTACAATTTTGTGAATTTATGTTGAAAAATTATTGACAACAAGTCATTTAGAGTTTGTTGCTATTTGTATTACTGCCAGTCCCATCTGTTAGCAGACTTTAATTGTTTGATACAATCTGAAAAAGCCTCAGACCAGGATTACATCAATCAACGTCTTCTCCAATTATAGCAGTTACGATAAAGTTTTGATAGTTTAACTACGTTTCGTAATGATGGTCAAATTTGAATGTGGATCAGGACTCAAATCGTAAAGAGTACAGAATGTTCCTATAGGTATCACGGTATCAATTTCTTTTCCATAGACATCAATGCTAATGTTTTGTGAAATAAATATACATTGTATCCTGCCTCAACATACATGTCACAAACTGTCATAGATAACAATGTTAGATTGTCAATTTAACAAATGCAAAACCAGGTACATGTCCTCCATTGCATTTATGAGGGATAGCTCTGCTGGAAGTAGACAGTGGTAAGAGTTATCTAGTCACAATAGACATTTTCAGCTAGGTGTACCACATTTGTAAAAATCATAAAAAAAATACAAGATATGATCTAGATATAAATTAACATAATCTGATATGTTGTCAAAACGCTTAACTTTCTTAAAGTGTTATTATAAGTACAACTCTTACATAATGCAACAATCACAGCTAGTGTTGTTGTAAATTTATTAATGCCATGTTCTCAACACCTTAAGCTCCGCCCACCTTGGGATGTATAATGTGTAACGTTATAACTAATCATTACCTGGACAACATTGGGAGCTACACCTAAGAGAACCGTGGTGGCTAAGAAATTAAGTTCCTGAACTCATGATGAAAATGTTGCTGGTTTGGTTCATACCAGTGATCAACTTGAATCATCAAAAGAGCACTTGGTCCTGGATCTTGTTCATGATGAAAATCTTATGGAGTCAGTAGTGTTTCCAAGCATCAACAATGTTATGCAAGATAATTTCCACGATCTTCCTGATAAATTTAGTATTATGTTCCAAATGTAAATGAGGTCTTCACTTATATTAGTTTAAATAACTATATGATATAAAAAAGATGGACAATGCAAAAGATGAAACGATTCATCAACACATCGATTAAGCTCTACTTTTGCTATTTCGATACAATTATCAATACTCAAGATGAAGAATCAATACAAACGATAACTACCTTATAAAGTTACACAAAAATTTAACAATGAAGAATATTTATTAATCGTTTAACCGTTCTTTATTAAGTAAGGCCTTCATCAGGCCAAGCTGTCAGTTTTCCATTTGTATTCATAGGAAGGATTGTGTAAAGATTTATGGTAAAATGCATCACCATAACGAGTTTCATATTGTGTAACAATGCAAAAATATCTTTAAGAAGTAATAAAAGACATAAACATTTTATTTAGACAAAATGTTGTTTTCTTTAAACTACTGTTGTTTTAAATGTTACCATACTCTTTTCTTTGTATATGACTAAACTAATATTATAGGGTCTGATTCCGGAGATAGACCATATAACAAGTCTAAATAACTAAGACTTTTGATATGCTCTCATGAAATTAATAGCACAAAAGTGTGGGTTACATAATACAAGTACAGCGGGTCACAGCAGAAGCAAAAGGCAGAAAAGACTGTATTATCGTTAGATATGATTAGAAGGTATTTGGCTTTAATTTAGTTAGGTTATCCTTTGTATTATGAAAATGTAGTTTTTAAAAAGGGGACAAATCCAGGTGTGTTTGAAATCTCTCTTATACACTTCTGAGGAATAGTGGAAGCACGTCAAACAATTCTATACACTTAAAATAGCGTCTCCCAGCGACTTAAATTCCATTTAGAGATGATATGATTCCAGTTCCCAAGACCATTGTATCAAGTACTCCAATGCCATCACGTGCAACAACCACCGGTCAGCTGGATTGACTTACGTTTTGAAATCTCCATTAATTTCATCATCACGAAGACCACAGACAATCACTAAGCATATAGCAATGTTTTCATCATCGCAAAGATCACATACAATCACTAAGCATATAGTAATGTTTTCATCATCGCATAGATCACAGACAATCACTAAGCATGTAATGTTTTCATTATCCCAAAGATCAGAGAGAATCACTAAGCATATTGCAAAGCTTTCATCATCACGTATTTCACAGACAATCACTAAATATATTGCAATGTTTTCATCATCCCAAAGAATACAGACAATTACTAAGCATATAGCAATGTTTTCATGCACATTATATGCACCATTTCTCTGTAGATTATTAATTAGCAAAGCTATAGACGAGTCACAGACTGGTAAAAATATAGCAGCAGTACTAGTTGATGCCAGTAAGGAATGACAGCTGGAAAGACCTCATAAGAACAGCAGCTAGCCACATTTAGCTACTATGTTCAGCAAGGATATAAGGCAGGGAATCCGAATTGTGTTAGTGCATGTGTGTGTGTGTGTGTGTATGTGTGTGATCTAGAGTTTTATCGTAGCTGTCATATCGATAACTATGTCTGCAGTGTGACAGTGTATAGTTATGTATATCATTGCCGCAGACATATAGCATGATGTCCCACCAAGTCATATTATCATAACACCAACCCAACCAGTCCTAACGCTATCCTCTTAACGCTGTGCACCAAAACGAGACAGATGTTAGTACCATTTTTGTATGTCTTTGGTATGACACTGCCGGGGATCGAACCCACGACCTCCTGCATCCAATCTAGCGTCTAGAACACCGGAGCAGTGCAGGGAGTCAGATTTATACACTTTTTGGAGGATGATTTGTCAAATGCAGAGTATATTGTCAAACTGATCAAACCCATGAAAACAATTACGACAATATTGTGTGATGAAGCAACACCAACTTTATCAATGATTTTGCCTCAGAAGTACATATACTGATCATGGGACGTCCGACACTACCATCACATCCTGCAGTACTAGAAGGTCCAATGCAAGATAACTGTTAAGGTCGATCTGTTCCAAAGGGGTGAAACAATACTCTAGGCAGAGCAGATCGATAAACTCGCAGAATTGTGTTTACTGCCCACCTGGTCGTCGTACACTACTGCTGCGTCCTGCAGTACTAGAAGATCCATTACTAAATAACTCACAAGCTGCAATAGTGAAGAAAACAAAACATCTGGAAGGAAAGCTATGAGGTAAAGGACACGCATTAAAGTAAATGTAAACAATGTTCCATACAAGCAAATGTGAGCATGTTAGGGAAAACAGATTTGAATACCATGAGCCCGATGATTTACTGAAATGTATACACCTGACTGGTTTTGTACTTAGTGTTAGGAGAAAAGATGAATCTGAACTTGAACAAAACAGCTTAAGCATCATCATCAGCTTGATTGATCGTCACCTTAAATTAATAAATATGCAAGTATAATCATGAAAGGAACACACACAAATTTTGCATTAACATGGAAAGATCTTGGGGATAAGCAAAGAGATTTAAACTCTAAAGGAGAAGGAAAAAAAAATTGAGTAAACCAATTACAGACGAGGAAATAACTGACTTGATTAGCAAAACAAAACTGGAAACACCTGAGACCATTTTTAACACATAGTTTAACAACTCTGTTCATTTGGGTTTGAGGGGAGTAAGTGAACATTCCAATCTGAAATGGGGTATATTACACTAAAGAAATATGTGACTGGCCTCAAGTATCTTGAACGCAAGGAAAGATAGATAAAAACAAGTACAGAAAACTTATAACAGTTAATATGAATGAAGTGCTAATGATATTAATCCTACGATGTATGAGAACAAAAACAAAATAGAGATAGAATTTGCTACCCTCAAGCGGTATGCTGAGCTAATACCTGCACTTTTGGTAATGTGAATATCCATTCTATGTTGTACCCAGCTGTATGCCAATATCAGAAACAAACCAAATATGGTTTAGGAAACAAGTTGTTCAAATTAACAAACTTGAATGCATCATGAAAGAAAATGAAAGAAAAATCAAATATAACAGAAAGAAATTAACAAAGACTAGTAGCCAAAAGTGCCTAATTCAGAAATTAAGAGACTAAAACATTTCCCAAATGATGTCATGCAAATGTTAGACCACACAAATGTAAAATCTATAAACAGTTATTCAAACATTAGTGACAAATAACAACAGACATACTCCAATCAAATGAGGAACAGTGGAAACCTAGATAATGATGGTGTCATTCCCCACCCTAACAACAAATAAATTTCAGACTGTACCGCACCAGACTCTATGTAGTATAATAAGTTCAAAATGTATAATATTCAACAGAATCAGATTAGCAGCAACTCATTCTACTAATCGTACATCACTGTAAAAATATATTCTTGTTATGAATCTTCCGCAAAACACGAACGAGATCCCTAACTGGGTCAACGTCCTGCAATAGTCCATTTCTCAAACAGAGCCAACAGAGTGGAACTGTAAGATTATTATTATTGGATTTAATACTGTAAGTCAATAGTAATAGCAAAATATGGATAGAAACGGTATCAATGAAATGTAGTTAGGGTTAAATTGTTTTATTACCTATTGTTATTTCATTATTGTAATGTTTCAGGCTAGACTCGTAATGTTCCTATAGATGCAAATGCACATTATCAAAATATTGAATGTCAAATGTCAGCATTGTGTTTGCCTTACACTTAATATTGCTAAAGAAAACGTATAGCAGTTAATATGAATGAAGTGAATTATGAATCACTAGAGAACATCTTGTGTGATCACACATACTAGCAAGGAGTTATTAATAGTTCACACCCATAAAGTGCTCCGTTTACGTGACATCTTCCATAATGAACACTTCTATGTTTTATAAATAAAATATATGTATAGGATGTATGCTGTATCAATGATACAATGATACTTGGCAAGCCTAGTTTCCATTTCATAAATAATTATACATCTCGGGGTATGTTACGGAGCCAACGTACATTATATATATATAATGGAAGTATGAAGTTTATGTCATTGTTAGGTAAGAAACTCAATAGATACGTGTAATAATTAAGATGTAATTAAAAATAATTTTATCCTGTTACAAATCCCTATAAAATACTTTATAAACAGTGCCATGTAACGTCTGTTCACTATATTTTACCTGTGGTAATTACAAAGTTACAATGGGGCCCCGAGTGGCCGAGTGGTCTAAAGCGCTGTCCGTTACGGACCACTGCCATCTCACCTCTGTCTGCGTGTGTTCGAGTCTAAGATTCGGCAAATGTAGTTATGTGAGAAAGCTTGCCAGTAGCTTCTCGTGGGTCGGTGGTTCTTTCCGGGGTTTGTCCGGTTTCTTCCTCCACCATTAATACTGGCCGCCATGTATAGCCTATATTGTGCTGAAAAATGGCGTTAAACCATAAAAAACAAAACAAAACAAAGTTACAAATATGCTATTGCTATTGGTTTCTATTCAGAACCATTCTCAATTTAATTGTGCCTTCCTGTAAATTGCAGAACGGTAAGAAGTGCAATCATTAATCATAAAAGTGAGAGAGATACACCTATCAAGCATATTAAGGGCTGAATTCTCGTGGTAACAGAAGTAATTTTAATGTAGATGGGTAATGTGTTTGATGGAGAAATGACCTGGAAAGAAACAGTCATCTGATTGTATTGATTGAGCTGAAATGAACTGATATTGTTCATTGGACTTAATATCTTAACATCGGAACACATCACTAAGTAGTCATGTATAGTTTTGTTGGAACATAATATAACCAATGAAAACTAACTCAGAAATAATACATCATCTTGACTTTACCTATATAACATAACATAACACTGTTCAAGCCACCTCGCCATGTAGACATCATGTTCATTTTACCCACATAGCATAATATAACTGTAATTCAAATAACTTTCCAAATTAGACATCATATACCTTTTACCTATAACAAATCCCAATGAAAACTAACTCAGAATAACTTTACCTATATATCATAAAATAACCCAATGAAAACCCAAATTATACATCATGTTAATTTTACCCACATAGCACAATCAAACAATCTAACACTACTAAAATTAATTTCTAAACTTAGACACCATTTTCATTTTACATACAACATAACCCAATGAAAAACAACTCCAATATTAGACATTATGTTCATTTTACCTATAACATAACCTTATGAAAACCAACTCCAAAATTGGACATCATGTTCAGTGTATCTATGACTTAACATAACCCTATGCAAACAACCTCCAAAGTTAGACATCATGTTTGTTTCACCTTGATGCAAGATCACTTCATTATTATGCATATACCTTGCTCATTACCAAATTTGTCTTAGATCATGATTATGCAAATGAATGTATTCTTTATTAGTAAAAATGAAAGCAAATAACATGCACTTGTTAAGGAATGAAGAACTGATGCAGTGACATGCAATAACCTAATTTGTTCGCAAGGTTTGATGAGTGACAAGTTGATACCAAGAGTTGTCTTGCATTAAATAAAACTTTGAACCATTCATGAACTGACATACAGACTCATTTGGCCTAATGATCTGATCAGCTTCCTTACTGATACGCAAGGTCTTCTGTGTTGAATATAACTCTAAACCACCCATAAACCGAAACTCTTGCAGCTCAAAATATGAATCCAAGCTGCAAGTCATCCATTTTACAACTTTTCCAGCCACATTTAAAGTAAACATTACATGCTTTTCTGCAAGTTACACAATATGGATAATATAAATTACCACCAACAATGATTTATTAGTAAAATAGTGTGTGGTGATAACATTATAACCTTTATCAAAGGTCAATACCAGATGTTACTCATCAAGTATCAATTACATAAATTCCATAATATATGGTTGCTGAATTTAACAAAAGATAAAACTCTGTTCTCTCCGAATTTTACATGGGCAAACAAGGCAGTCTTTTCATATCATTGTAATATTTTATGATCAGATGAAATCAATACGACAGCGTTTGAGATCATAATGCATTTTATTGAATATGTAATGAATGGAAACATTTAATTGGTAAGGTTAAGCGAAGATAGCTTTTGCATTAGGTTTGAAGATATACTATTTTATATGCTGTAGGTTGAAGTGCAGTCAACCTTTTTGTGATTGTTAATTTTAATAAAAGATGATATGTTTGTTATAGAATATTTTGAATGTAATTCTGGCAAAATGAAATGAGACATGAAAAAAATATTAAAGAGATAACAAAACCCCAAGGAGCATCTTAAATGCTTAAAAACATAACATGACAATAACTGTCCATATTGGAAGACTTTGAATGCTAGCAAACATACATGTGAACACTTTGAATGTAAACATACATAACGTCTTCGTAACTAGAGACATTAAAACTATGATCATCATCAAATCTCCCCAACCTCTTGCTGAGATAAAGATTCAGTGATGAATTTATTCATATCAAAAACTAAATATGATAGCAATGATTCTCCACATTAATAGAATCTATTTTACAGGGATCAAGGGCCATTTCTCCATGTTCAACTGCTTTACATTTTTATAATTTGCAAATATGAATACATAATGTTGACATCTGAAACACTTTTACAAGAACAGACAATGTTGGTTGATGGCATATTCATGCTATAATCTAAATTGAAGATCCTCTGGATCTGCTCACTATTCACTAGCTGACAATAAAATTCTAAATTATGATCATGACACATCTCATTATGTTCTTTTTTGATTGTCTGCAAATTGAGTATGATATCATAATCATAATATGTCTGATATTGTGATCCATGGGGTGATAGTTAAAATCTACAATAATAATCATGACATATGAATTCTGGATCATGGGGCTGAATAATAAAATCAAAATCATGACAGGTATGAAATCTGAATCCCAGGGTGAATATCAAAGTCAAACCCACGACATGTATGAATTCTGGATCCTGGGGCTGGATAGTACGTTTAAAGTCATAATCATGACATGTATGAATTTCTGGAACCGGGTGCTGAATATTAAAGTCATAATCATGACTTGTATGAAGTCTGGATACAGAGGCTGAATATTAAAGTAAAACTCATGACAAATATGAATTCTTGATTCCAGGGGTGAATATTAAAGTTAAAATCATGCCATGTATGATACTGGATCCCAGTGCTGAATAGTATGTCTTAAGGCACGCTAAGGACATGCATGAATTCTGGATCTAAGGGCTGAATATTAAAGTCAAAATCATGAATTCTGGATCCCAGTACTGAATATTATGTTTTAGACAAACTCATGACCTGTATGAAGTTTGGATTTCAGGGGTGAATACTAAAGTCAAACTCGTGACCTGTATGAATTATGGATCTCAGGGCTAAATATTAAAGTCATAATCATGACATGAATGAATTATGGATCCTGGCAGTGAACATTGCATTAAAAGTCATAATTATGAAGTTGAATGACACCGTATTATATGTAACAATGCTGCTATTAAAGGTACTAAATTAAATGTAGACTATACAAGTCTTTTTCAAACAATATTTACAACTAATAACAGGGTCTGTAATCAGGTTTTGCAAAATTAGTCAACTGAACAGGGCTCTTGATTTTCAATAACAATGTCATGTTATTGAAGATTTATGTACAATCAGATGAATGTACAGTATATCCCATCTCAATGTCAATATCAACAGTGCTTCAATACTGACTGATTCATATCCAATCTCAATGCCAATATCAACAGTGTTTCAATACTGACCGATTCAGCTTTGTTACATGTTTATAAGTCACACAAAGTATGTACAAGTTTATGTTTCTTTCCTTTTGGAATGTGCTTGCAGTGTATCAAGGAAAGATACATTTTGAATTGTCGATGCCTAGATGCCTTGAATCTCTTTGTTATTTCCTTCTCATAATCATAATTCTCAAATTGGATTAAAGCCATTAGTGTTGTGCAGATCTAATTCCCAATAATGTGGAATCATTCGTAAGTACATTAAGTCCAAAGTAGTATTTATTGCATATCATGGGGTTGACAACTATGTGAAGCAATCATAATATCTTTGAATGCATGATACAAGGGCTGGGAATGAAGCCTGAATTTATAATAATATCGCAGGTCATGACCCATGGGGTTGACACATAGGCCTGATGCTATAAATGCATGCTCCAAGGGCTGGCAATGAAGCCCGAATTTACAATAATATCGCAGGTCATAACCCACGGTGTTGACACTTAGGCCTGATGATATAATCATGATATTATTGAACATAAATCCATGGGTTGACAATAAAGTCTAAAGTCAAGCTCATGACATATCTAGACTCGAGATCCTGGCTCATTACGTATCTGGAATCGTAATCCTGGCTTGCGAAATATCTGGACTCGAGATTTGGATCATCACATATATGGACTCAAGGTCCTGGCTCATGACATATCTGCAGTCTATATCCTGGCTCATGACATATGACTATATCCTGGCTCATGACATAGCTGGACTCAAGATCCTGGGGTCACAATTAAAACTTAAGTCTGCATTGCTACACTGTAAGATAACTTGTTAACATTATTTTCAACTTTTAACAATGTCAGCAATCAGATTTTACAAAATCCTCAAATACGAATGTGATGGACAGGTTTACTATCAAAATGTTTCCATGGCAATGTCCATAGCTTTTCCATACTTTTGACATTTGCCATGATACAGTATAAATATGTTTATGAGTCACTGTCATCAGATTTTTTTTTATTCATGGGCATGACTTGAAATCAAATGCTGTACAAGCCTTTCAAGAGTTTCTATCCTTCTGGGGTGTGTCTGATGGGTATCAATTAATGATGTACTTTGAACGGTTGACACCTGGATGCCTTGAATCAAACTTGATATTTCATTCTCAAAGTCTGGGTCATTACATTGGTTACTTAGATCCACCAATATTCTGCAGATGTCATTCCAAAATGTCTGGTAATCTGTCAAATTCACTGCGACTAAGTTTGCATTATCAAAATATTTCATTTCTTTTACCTCTCAAACACTGTATCATACTCAGATGCTGCTGACTTATATTAGGTACAATGTTAGTAAATAAATCAGATAAAAGTGAAATATCGTAATCACCCGGACTGTTACTTCCACCTGATGGGAACAAGATGGCCATTTGAGATTTATTTAGTATTTTCCTCTTCCTTAGATTGTCAATAACTATTCTATTCTTTGCAAGATACTGGTCCAGAGCACAGGTTGGTGTGACCGTATGAAAAATCAGGAGACGTCTAAGGACCTTGGATCCAACATTTACCAATAGACATACAATGTGCATGAATCTGTCAGTATCATCATCTGTAGTTGTGGATGGTATGGAACTGGATGCATGCGTTTGACAAAGGCCATCTGCAGTGTAACAGGATGACAGGACTGGCATGAGACCAGCAGTTGTGGATGGTTTGGAACCAGATGCTGTGGATTGCAAGATATAAGTTGTTGTGGATCAAGATGATGGGGACTGCATGACATTAGCTGATGTAGATCCTGATGCTGGGGCCTCCATGACATCGGCTGCTGTGGAAGTTGAGGATGTACATGGTAAAGACCCAGTTGTTGTGGATTTTTTGGAACCAGATGCTGAGGCTTGCATGATATTAGTTGTTGTTGATATTGATGAAGGGGCTTGCTTGACAACAGCTGTTATGAAAGTGGGTGTTGGGCATGGTGTGGAACCCGTTGTAGTAGATGGTGTGGAAACAGATGTTGTGACTAACAACACATTAGTTGATGTATGAACCGATGTTGGTGCTTGCATGACAGCTGTTGTAGATCCAAATGCTGACGATTCCATGAGGTCAGTTTTTATGCAACTGGATGTATCTGTTTGCATGACCCCAACTGTTGTAGATGATAGGAAGGGCGTGGCACCAGTTGTTGGATGCTTGAATGAGACCAACAGCTGTGGATGATGTGGATCCAGGTACTGGAATTTGCATGATTTCCGATGATGGAGCCTGAGTGGTAACACCTGTTTTCCAGGTATGCAATTATTGAAGTACCAGAATAAAGATGTAAATACCAAATCCAATTTTCAATGTCCAACATAATAAAAGAAATATCTATGAAATATCTATCTCTTTGTATCTGTGTGTGTGCTACTAGAATAGGCTTAAAAGAATATCAGTCTATGCAGACAAGAGGCCCAAGTTGATCTTATATCACTTATCTTGCCAATGTAGCATTGTAATGTCTAAATATAATACAGGTGGAAATAGCTTTAAAGCCTACCATTTGGCAAACTACATCGGTATGAAATCCCTAGCTCATAAACATAATCCTCAACTTTGATGATTTAATTAGATGAAAAATAGAATTTCTAATAAAAACTGTAACATCTTTGGTCAATCAGCTGCAGAAACGTATTATTAGTGGTTGAACCTCAACAAATTACGTTCTGGATAATAATATAAATATACACAGGTTTTGATCACCATTTTTATCAGACTGTATTTATCCAATATTTTGCCAAACAAAATTGTCAGATAAACTTGCTGATCAACATCTGACATATATCTCTATCATGATTTTATACACGCATAATTACCATGGTCCTTTTATAAAATATATATACACTGCGATTTTACACACACAGAATTACCATGGTTTACTTATATATATATATATATATATATATATATATATATATATATATATATATATATATATATATATATATATATATATATATATATATATATATATATATATTAGGGTGCATCAAACGCCCCAATGTCAACCAAGTATGATGTCCCTAGTTTTAGGACATTCCTTTGGTCATAAAAAGAATTTCTGCCAATTTTTGTCTAATTCCAACATTGTTTAGGGGGTTCACCTCAATTAGCAAGATTTGCATAATGAAGCATTATATTGCGATATTCATTTAGCTGAATGTTATTTGCAGTTGACCTCTTTATTTATTTAATATTTTACAATGGTATTGAATTTGATTAAATAACTATTCTTTGCTTGTTTATTCAAGTTGTTTGTGAAGTCTGCTATCTTTGAAAGTGAGTTTTTACAAAATATTTCAATTTTATCTAATTTTGTATTAAACATGTTTATTTTTATTGAACTTATTATATTATACTTTCATGTTGTTGCAATTCTATAGCCTGTTTTACAAATGTTATATACAAACTGTTTTTAGTCACTACAGGACTGTTAGATGTAGCACACGTTGACTGTTAAGAGTTAATCACTATTGTTATATTCATGTTGTTGCCAGACGCCAGTTGAATAATGTAAGGCAGTGAAGAGAGTACCGTTCCAGGTCTGCAATCAACTCCTCGTTAGGCTACCCTGTCCAAGAAAACTCCTCCAACAAGACAGTCGTCTACAATATTCGGTCTTGGCAGCAAGATAACGGCAGAAGACTAAACAATTACTGGTTCGCGTCTGCCTGCATGACTGCAAGTCTTGCGGTGTTTGATGCATCATCTAGATGATGGTGCGCATGAAAACTGTACCAGATGGGAAGCAGCTAAAATTGTCCTGTCAAAGGTATCTGTGTTTTATGAGAAAGCCCATATTCCGATGATTACAGAACGCAGGGCATGCGAACGATTGATTAAACTGCTTGACGACAATGCTAAAGTGAGAGCAATTCCAATCAACCGCCGATCAGCCCCGAACTCCCTGAACAAGCTAGATGGAAGAAATGCTAGCTCAGACATTCCCATTGTGGCCTGCAATTGCAGAACAACTCATAAAAAATCTGGAAGATGTCGCTTTCCCGCAGTCAATGAAGAACGACCGTCTGGCAACATTCGGACCACGTGACAAAGTCCATGCAGCCAAAGTCCAGCGTCGCGAACAAAGGGACAACATGGACGCACGGCGGCGCGAGAGAATGCAGAGTCACCTGAAGTCGATGACTGCACCTAAAATACTCCATAACAGCGACAGTAGCAGCAGTGATGAGGATATTGTTAGTGATGGAGAAGACGGCTTATTGGCTGCTGGTCCATCCATCACACCAAGAACTTCGAGAAGTCACAAGCGAACTGCTCGCACAGGAACACCTGCTTTCATCCCTCATGACATCATTCAACGACCCAAACTTGTTCAACTAGCCACACGTCTGAAGATGACTCCAGTGCAACAAGCTGCATACACAGAGGCATTAGTGGCAGAGGCAGGTGGTGATACTTCAAAGATATCCACATCATACTCAGCCGCAGACAAGTCCAGGCGTCAGATAGGAAGATTAATAGCAAATAATTGTAAGGACCAATGGATCCCGCCAAAATTGGTATCCTTGCATTGGGACTCAAAGCTGATGCCATCACTGTCAAACCAGAATATCACAGAAGAACGTCTCACTGTCGTCGTCGGAAATGCCACAGAATTGAAGCTTCTTGGAGTCTAATCATACCAACCTGGAACAGACAGAAAGTCCGGAGATATAATTGCTTATCTGACAATGGTTTTGCTCTCATCATGGCAATGTACCGAGTCTGTTGTGAATATAACATTCGATACCACAGCATCAAATACAGGTCACAAAACTGCAGCCTGTGTGACAGTCCAAAAGCAGCTTGGACGAGCTCTCCTTTGGTCAGCCTGTCTTCACCATGTTGGTGAGATTATCCTGTCTCATGTTTTCGATGATCTGAAGATTGAGCATCCAAGTCTCCAGACGTCACCTTGTTTACTCGATTTCTTAAGAGCTTCCAAATGTGGACGGTGCCATCTAAAAGCAATGATGAACAGCTATCTCGATTGAACTTGACATCATTCAACCACGACGCACTTCAGATTGTAGATACATGTCGAACCGGTGTTCTCCAGCTTGCCAAATCTGAGCTTTCGCTACGCCGAGATGATTATCAAGAATTTGCTGAGCTGTGCACAGTGTTCCCTGTTGGAGAAACTGAAGATAATCCTGTCACCTTCAAGCGACCAGGAGCCTTACACAAAGCCAGATGGATGGCTAAACTCATCTATTCGATTAAGATATGCCTGTATGAGCTGCAAATTCAACAACTACCACGTAACACTATTACTACACTGCATCAAGTTCCAAAGGTGAGGGCGTTTGTGAACTTTGCAACACTGGTCTACAGCAGCTGGTGGATGACGTGCAATTCAGCGGTAGATGCGCCCTGGAACGACCTGCAGTTGTACAAGTCTTTATTGCAGTACAAGGTCGTGAATCCAGATGTCTCTCCGAGTGCACTGCATGCCTTCAAACTGCATCTATGGTACCTGACTGCAGAGATGATTCCTCTTGCTCTGTGGAGCATTAAGGTGCCTGATGCTGAACGGCGAACACTTGCAGACAGTCTGCTGGCTGATAAACCAGAAACGGCCCTCTTGGCACCACAGAACCGGTTTGGAACAGGCTTTAGCAAGCCAAAGTTTCCAGCAACTGTTACTCGACCACAACTCTTGCTGATTTTGCTAGTATTGATTCCTGGTACACATTCACTCTTCTTCAGCTGAACGCTGAGTTCATGACTGAAGAAGTTGCGAACTGGCCAAATTCTGCTGCGTACCAAGCTTCTCTCGGCAACCTTCAATCGCTGAACGTTGTCAATGACTGTGCTGAGAGAGGTGTTAAGCTCAGCTCAGATATTTTGGCATCAGCAAGGGGTGAAGAACATTACCAGAACGTGCTGCAAGTTGTTGAGAAGGACCGTAAAGAACAGCCCTACTTGCGAAAACGCAAAGGACATAGCGACTAACTGAAGAATCTACCAAATAACAAACATTGACTTTAAAACATTGCTGAATGTAGAATATATTTAACTATATTTAACATTTTAAACATTGAACAAATCATTTAGAAAAATGTTGAAAACAAGATATACTGTCTGAATTCATTGCGATGAAACTATTGTCTCCGATGAGTTGAAAAATATTAAAAGATTTTGTGAATGGTTAATTTGTTATATAATAAATACTTCTAACACCTGTTGTATAAATTTAGTATCATACTATTGAATATAATCAGACAAAAACTGAGCATGTACTATTGCAATATCTATATACAACTCTGCATGCAATATTATATAACATAATGAGTGCAAAAAACTGGAAATATGCGCCAAATGGCGAGTTTTCGATATTTTGACAAAAAGTTCATTTGAATGGTGGACCACCTAAATGTACTTCAAACTTCACCAAACTTTGCCATAAATTTTCTTTTTTTATATAAAAAAATCTAGACAAGGGACAAAATGATCCATTGAAGTTGAAAAAAATGGGGCGTTTGATGCACCCTAATATATATATATATATATATATATATATATATATATATATATATATATATATATATATATATATATATCCAATGTGATTTTATACAGACAGAAAATACCAAAATACCATGGTCCACTCAAAATATATATTATTCTATTGTGCATTTTATACACAGTGACCTACCATGTCCACAAGGCTAATACTTTAAGTCTAATTTGATGTTTGTTACTGTAAATTTTTAATGTTACCCAATCTACCCACAAATTACTAAAACTATCATATGATACAAAAGTAAACGTAGTAAAACTTCATAAAAGATAAACACATAACATATATAATATAACTGAAAATTAAGCTACCATTGTGCAAATACTGGTTCTGGATAGATTGTATGTGTCATCATTGTCAGCAGTAGTGCAAAAATGTATATAACTATGCTAAATAATGCTTCTTGCTTCAAAATTCTGTTCATATATTTATATTTGCATAACAAAAATATACCATAACAGTAGCTAACAAAACAACGCATGGCTGATTTTTAAGGCTTGTTAAGGATCATATCAAGCAGGGTTAAATTTTGAGGCAAATGACTGCATTTTTAAGCAAACGGCTAAACATCATGCTTTTCATGATTTGCTTTTGGCTATGTAACATGTCAAAACATTCCAAAACTGTTTCAAAGTTTCACAGTCTCATAAACAGATAGCAACATGTTTTAGGTGAATCTATACAGAAAGAATATACATTATCATTTGACATTCCAAGTGTTCGGGCAGATGCTCAATGCAGTAATTATTACTTAAACCAAAATAGATTGGAATCTTTTGTAATTCTGTATGTTGAGTCAAAATGCCTCGTCAACTCCTCTTGTACGGTTGGTTAAGTTACATTTTATATTTAGTTCTTTCACCAAGATACTATCAATATTTCTTGAATCTATTCTAAATTTCAAGTAGAAGTGAACTATTTTTTAATTCAAATACTTTTTTATCTGACCACCTTGCATGTTATGCATGTCATATACTCTTGTGTACTGCTACATACTGTGATATACAAAATAGTAAGTTAGAATTAGAATACTGACATTATATTTTAGAATAAGATTAGAATATTTACTGCAATACATTTGCCCTATTATAATGCTCTATGTCATCTGTATCATGTACTCTAATAATACTGCCATACATTTTCCCTTTAATAATGCTCTATGTCATCTGTATCATGGATTCTAATAATACTGCCATACATTTTCCCTATAATAATGCTCTATGTCATCTGTATCATGGATAGATGCCAATACCTCATTAGCATTAAATATAAATGTGCAATTACCAAACTTATCACATAACTTAACTACTCCCCTGCTGAACAAATAGACTGAAGCAAAACTAAAGATACATTCCAATTTGTTTTTCTTCGAAACGTACCTATGGGTTGTAATGGCATGTAATGTGATTCCCAGACATGTCCCAGAAGAATTTGATCCTCTTAAAATGCTTTTTTTCCCAACAACCCAAACCATGATGTTTTCAAGACCTGATGACAGTGAGCTAGTTACAATCATGATGTCGATTTGTAGCATCCTAGAAATTGCAACCATCACCACATTATCAACCCATTCGCTATCAATGGCCATACGCAAACCGTAGACATCGAGCGACGTGTTGCAGATGAGACTTTCCAAACGTATGGTGCCTTCAGATGCTTGAGTAGATCAGAAAAATTCAGTAAAAGTAATCGGTGAGTTAATAAATTTGATATTTAAATCAATAAAGTAACATTTTGCAGTAAATTTGATTTTAAATCAGTTAAGTAATAGGTTAGTTAATCAATTCGATATTAAATACATCACAATCAGTCAATGAAGCTGCTCTTTAATTACCCAACCTGAGTGGTCAATGTGGGTCAGATGAAAACATCATTTTAAGTTATTAAATATTTTTCATATTTGCTATAACATCTATTTAAATGAAACTAAAATATAATTACTGATATGGTCACTGACTGCATGGTCTGTTGCATGAGCATGCTGAAAGTGCATTGCTAAGTAAGTTTCAAACTAAAACAGTACGAGTTCAGCGACTCACATACAAATCTGGTATTCAATGATACAGAGTCAGTAATACAATTCACTGGGATAAACCTAACATAATTGTATTTTATTTAACATGTGTAGTCATATACTTTTGTTTTTAAGAAGTCTAGTACTTCACAGATACAGCTGAAATGAAAAACTATTTTCTGAATGTAACATCTCTCTAATTGAGGGCCCCAGTTGGGTGAATGTTCCAAAGTGTTCACCATTCTTTATCACTGCTATCACACCTGTCTGC